>JASANE010008204.1:0-66593 GCA_030248225.1 Trileptium ribeirensis | reverse complement strand
CCATACCCCCGTACCCATGAGTCGCAGAGTAAAACCAACACCGGCAATGAGTTTCGCATGCCTGAAAACCCCTAAGTGAAACTGTTCAACCATCCAGGACGTCAAAATAAATTATCTAATTTTGGGTCGAGGAACCATGAGGGTGAAAAATACTTCAAACCCAATAACTCTAGAACCGGTGCCTTAATCGAAAAACAAAAAAGAGCTTCGGAATTTATCATTTTACAATGAAATAAAACCATCCAGAGAAAAAAATTCGAAAAGTAAGATAAAAATAACCTAGCTTCCGTGAAGGGTACTAAAATAAACAAAAAACACACATTTTGGACCCTAACCACATCCCCAAATAAAAAGCTCGGGGATGTACACGGTAAATATATATGCCGGTTCGAATGAGCCCCAGATCATGAAAATCGGTTAAGGAATTCCAGAGATATGGCCAATCACACACACAGACACGGAATTTAAAAGATTTCACCCCTGCAACACACAATCTCCACTACGTTCTGATAACCGATTATCCAAAACAACCTAATAAATTTTCAGAAGATAGATAATGCAAGAACTACTCAAAAACGTATCCACACATACGGGCAAAACTTCTGACCGCGTCAGTTCTTGCTAGAGAACTTACATGATCCCGATTTAGATAGAACTGTTTGCAACCGGATAATTTTATGCGAATTAAAACCGATTCAAAAGAAATATACATTCTCAAACCAAAAATATTAAATTGACTTGGAGTAAAACAGGTCGTTTCAAAATGATATTTTCGTACATACAACAGTAAAAGAACTTCGATTAAAACCTTTTGACTGCAGCAGAACCAACACGACGTAAACATGGTATTATGTAATGGCAGACCATGTTATAAGATAAATTCGAAGTACAGTGCACATCCCGAAAATAAAAAGAAGAGCCCAACTAGAAACACAAGTTTACGCCAAATCGAAAGCGAATCGACTTAATTAAAAAACATCTTTCTTCGGAAGTACTTCGTTCCAAGGAATAATTCCATTCCTTTTACATTTGGTAAAACGAGAAAATGATAAGATTTAACAAACCAAATACAATATCTTTAATCATCTGTGGACACGACATGCAGCTTGTTAGGCCATAATATAAATCAAACGATGTTTCTCAATTAAAATTAAAGAGTAAGGATTCAGATTCAGCTAATTACAAGCCTTTGCAATATTAATGTGTAACGGACCACTCTTCACCAAGTAGTTAAGGATATGTTGCAAACGTCTCTATATACGATCACCAATGGAGCTCAATCATTCATAATTTGCGATTTAGCCATGATAGCACCTTCTAGTTTTAAAAAATCCAAAAAATTAATAGAAACACAAATTCTATCTAACTGGCAATTCCTTATATAATTATTCTTAATGCTTGCAACTTCGGGTTATTATAAGTGCTAAGAATGTTTTATAAATGCCCCAAATAGCAAAGTATGAAAATAAGATGTTTTCAATTTACTTCAAGTGCGGCGTGCTGATCGTCTTCAGGTAGGTCGCTTGTTTCATAGAAATCCGGTTGATCAAAAGCCTAAAAGCAATAATGTATACCGTTATAATACAATTGTTAGTACAATAATGGAACATATATACTACTGTAACGCTACACATCTTGTATTAAGTGTGCTTGAAGATATATTCAATAACCAACGTGTAAGTTCACCGAAGTTTCTAGCATTTGTTCAACTGTTGGTTCGTTCTCAGACGTGAGTTTCCAGAGATTTATATCCGAAAGTAGAGTAATTGCTTGCACCGGCTGTAACTAAAAGGTGGTTCAGACTGCAGTAACTAATGTCACCAAAGCTGTAAATTCCCTTTCCGCTAACAGTCAAACGCACTAATAGTCTCTTTCAGCCGCATTTCAGAACGTGAATTCAGAAATATTTCATGTAACGGAGATAAAGCAATCGCCTAGTACGGTATATACGACGCTCTCTGCAGGGGCCGCGGAGCCGGGGGGGCTTTAGCCCCCCCAATAATTAGGACCAAATTGAAAACAGTGAAAAATTAAAATAAACCCAAACGGCGACGACGAGCCAACCCCGAATATTGAACGATTGCAGGTCTGGTTTGATACGAAGTACCAGCACGCGCTGCATACTCAACATTGCATGAGTATATAGCATGTTAGCACATTAGCACAAGTTTTGTTTCATAACAAGTATATAGTTTTCTTTATATTTTTTTCAGTATATGTTTAATATTTATTTTGTAGATGTTTGTAGTCCTTTGTTGCTACACCTGCAGAAAGTTTTCTTTTTTGAAACTTGTGGGAATATTGTTTTTAGTGTAGAATGGATAGATTGGCGTTTGTACCTCACAAATATTTTGGAATTGGGTTTTTTGTTTTGCCATTCAGCCGTTTTCTTTACATTGTGATTAGATTTAGCGCCACTCCTTTTAGGGGTGCAGCACGCTCCTGAAAAGTGGGGGTCGGGGCACGTAACTTCAACTGAGTACACCCAAATTACACTTGTTTTTTGCGGGACCGAAGCGAACCCGCACCACCCCAAATGGCGCCGCGCTTTGCCCAGGTATCGCCCCATTAGCCCCCCCAATATTGGGGATGCTCCGCGGCCACTGCTCTGCAAATACACTATGTAAGTACGTAGGTTAGAATAGTAAACACAAAAAAGAACACTACCATTGCTGAGTTTCCGCTATATAGGAAAGGGGGCTGACTCCTATTTGCCGTCTCAACTTTCGAAAGTTTAATCCTTAATTTTTTATTTTACCGGGAGGAATTTTATCGCTGACCAAAATAAGGTCCAATGCAGTTAATACTTATGCTGGCATGTATATGTAACAGACGTGACGCTGGTGCATTACGCACTTCCACAACGTAATGCCCATACGACTCCGGTTATCGTAGCCTCGAGGGCGGACCTAATGGTTCAAATTTCTAGCTTGGGTTCAGTCCCAGGAGACTACGGAGCTTAGCAGGCCGCAGGAGCGCTTCACAGGATGTGTTCTGATTCTGCCGGACGGGTTGCGCACATAGGCTAAGCGGTACTACCTTTGAGGTCCCTAGGGAGGTTGGCTCCGTCACCTGCTCTCAGGCCAAAGAGACCAGACCACTATTCCCTATCATCGTTCTACCTGGAAGTGTGTAAAAAATTTTCTATTTCCTACTTTCCCTGAACAATTCATTTATTTAGCCAGTGCCCCCACTAGGGTCCGACAAATCCCTAGACGTTTAACGTCGGATTCGTGTGATTTCTTATTTTGGGCGTTGAGGTAAAATTTGGTAGTTTGTATGAAGTTTCTTTCCTTATAATTTTCTAAGTCGCACGAGTCGTACTCACACAATAATACAGTTAACTATCGGAATCGGCGAGTCACGCTAAGGCGCGTCATATATATATAGAAGCTTAATAGCTCTACAAAATGTGCCAATTTATCCCAGATATCTACATCAGTTGTCAAGTTACAATTAAGTAAAGTGATTTTATGGTCCCCATCAGAACCCGAGCAGAATCCCTATGGCCCGCCATTCGGGAAAGGATGTTGGAATTAGGTTTTGCGCCTAACTAGTTCAAATCAGCTATTGCGCGAATCAATCCGCCCAGACAAAGTTCAGCTATACGTATTACACTAAAAAATTACAACAGATGTCACCAAATTTTACAGTCCTGACCAGTGATAATGTCGCCAAATTTTACAGTCCTGACCAGTGAGAGTTCTTCGTTGACACTCGGAATTCAAGTATAAATAATAGGGTTATAAGGTAAAACCGCTTAAGTACACTTTTTCACTAATGGACTTATATATATTTTCGGAAAGCTGGCGACGTGCTCTATCATATGATAAAAACACCTGTGATCTGACGCTTTATTGCCGGATTAAGGCAACAAACAAAAATCACATAAGTGATGGAAGGAAATATATTTATATAGTAAAAGCACTCACTGAAGTGTAGTTGAGCGGTTTTACCTTATAATCCAAAATATTTTCTTTACTATAAAAAGCGCTTAAGTGACACTTGAGCGTTTTTTGCATATAACACAATTGTAGTCTTAATTAAGCGGGGCGAAGCGAAGCGTTTTGTTTTCGTCAGAGGGGGAACATTCGGCACTGTCTGTCTGCCCGTCCGTCCGTTGAACTCCTCAATAACTACTGGGCCGATTATAAAAAACTTTTTTTGTTTGAAAGGCCTAATATTGGACAGGAGCAAGACATATATTTTGTCAAAATTTGCTTTAGTTAACTAGTAATTACCTAAGTAGTTAAGCGCGTTAGCCTATTTTTAAGCAATTTCAAACAAAAATGAAACTGAATGTCCCTAATTAGCTAATTTCTTTTAGCTAGCGAACTTTTTGTATGTTGGATTTGACATCAATTACCTAAAACGTGATACTTATTATAAATTGATTAAATAGTTGAATCACATATACACACAAATAAGATACCAAATATGCCTGTTGCTCCGCTCACTTTTTGTAATTTATTACGCTTACTAGTATGCTTGGTATTATATACTTCGGTGGTAAATAGTACACTCTATATATATAAGACATATTCATCTATAATAATTCCATGAAACAATGAATAATTGCTATTATGGTGCCTGGAAAGATCGCGGAACACACGTAGGATCTTGATTCGACAATTGAGTGTTTTCGCCATATAAAGAGCCTTGATGGAGGCGACAATTTTTTACTGTTAAACCACTCAAGTAACTTTCGAACCTCGCTTGAGCTGATAAAGTGAGAAATCCAAAATTTTCTTGATATTTTGCTCCATAGGCTGCAGTGTTTGTAAAATAATCACAACATACAAGATAAATGATGAATATACATACAAAAAACATTCATATCTCTAAATTTTCAAAATGTTACTTAAGCAGTTTTGTCTTATAACCCCCTTATATTATATTATACATATTTATAGTTATTGCCCCAATAATTAGCCTCTTCTCCCCCAAACTAAGGGTCACTCTTGCTCCCGGGAGCCCACTATTCCAAAAGGCCCGTGGGTACCTCGGTATTACATATACGCATACACGTAATTGTATGTAAAATACGTGTATATATTAAATAATACATTTATGTGCTTTGCTACACATCGCTACTACAAAAGGCGTCTTTCCCAACCAAACCTCCATTATATATCATTCAAAACGCCGTAGAAAAACTCTGCACCGAAGAACCGAGTGATGCAACCTGAGGAATTTTTAGGTCCATGTGGACTAAGTCTAAGAGTTGTTTTGAGCCAACAAGCATAAAATATTTTCTCCAACAGTGCACCTAGTCCTCTAAGGCTTAATTTTAGAGTTACTTACACGATGTTTAAAAAGATGTTATCGTTGCGCATATTAAGCAATTTAATAGGAGTATATACCAAATTCCTAATTTTCAAATCATGCTGGTTACTACATTCATGTTTGGTTTTAGAGTGCGAAATGTTTTGGAATGTTGTCAGGGGGAAATTTTTTCTAACATCTTGGAAAAGGCTACAAACAAATTCGTTAACTATCCTTCAAACAGACGAACAAACAGTAATTAGCACCAGATATTTAAGTAAAATACTAACAAATATGGCACCAAGATATCAAAATTTTAGAAATATATATTTTATTTTTATATTTAAAAGCTATGTGCTGAACTATAACCGCTCAGTAAAAAATCTTTTACCAAAATACACTAATCCTGTAAGAAAAATATATGCGCAAAAAGCTGGCAAACTGTAGCAGCACAAGTCACACAACACCAATAAATCGTTGGCTGAAATTTACAGGTGGGCTGAAAGAGAATTTGGTCGGAAAACATTCAATGGTCTGTACCGGTCTGCGGTCATCACATATAAAACCAAATACATAATGAGAGTTAAAAGAGAATTATTTTCAATTTAAATTTAGTACTCAGAATTGCTACGCAACTTCTTGTTATATGAGATAACATCTCTCTAGCATTGGATAATCACAACTGCTACTATAATAAGTAGATTTGGATCGTTGCGCAAAAATTTTAATATCTTTTGACTAAAGTTAAATTTTCGCCTTCATCAGCTTATGGCTGTAGGAACGAAACAAAAAATTTCCTCAGGTTACATTACTAATATGTAATACGAAGTGCAATGTGTTGCTTTAGCTGTACGTAGCTACTTCAAGTTTCATAATCAATGACGATTGCAAATAGATATTCTAACTTGGACAATTATACCTTCACTCATTCAACGACGACAAATTGATAACGGTCCAACTTCCAGAAGAGTGGATAACTGGGGCACCTTCTGTTTGGCCGATTACGATTTTTACTGACTACCTCCCCTAAAACACGACCCAGAGAATTTTTGGACGACAATGCACCTTAATTGCTGCACGGAAAGTTATTCGAAATCACGCTTTTGCATGAACTAAGACTAACTGCGATTCTATTTGAGTCCTACACAGGTCCTTCTTTCGAGGTCGCCGCAAATGACCCCGAAATTGTAGAATTTCGACAAATATCCAGAGAGACGTCTACAGCATTTTGTTATCGATGCAACGTCGTACCGATCCATGGTTCTAACCAGGGAGTAACCGGAATTGCGGTTCCGGCAATGGGCAAAAACCATACCAGAACCGGAATTCTGGTTTAAAAATTTTGTTTGAAATTTTTCTCATTTTAATTCATCTGTGATTCAAACATTATGTAATATATATTATAGAATGTTCATGCTCCAATACAAACAAGCAAAATAAAAGATTAACTAAGCAATTTGCCGTGTGAAACGTAAGTAGGTCACATAATTTCAGTAGGAATTTTTCATAACCTGCAGGAGTTTGTTAACAGATCAAAGCCAGGTCGATGCCTGTAGCAGCTATTTTACACATTCAGAAGTCTGCCGGGTACATTTGAATTAAAACAGACCAACTCGGTAACAGATTATGGCTTACGTAGAAGTATTTAGCATATGCTTGGTTAACATAAATTGCGTCAATCACAAGCCAGTGCGCTGGTAAACTTTGTAAATCAATATAAATTCAAATAAAGTAACGTTATCTGCAACGTAGCCAGAAACTGCTTTCTTGGAAATGAAACGTATTTATTGAAACTGTGCGAGCAACATCACAGTTTGTCTCATTTATAGCATTCTGATTAGAAAGTTATCATCATTATCATCTAACTGACGGGCTCTGTTTGTCCAACGCTAGCCTAAACTGCGGTCTCTGACCACTGATCAGAACATTACCTTCTATTATTTTCTCTTAGAACCATATAAACCAGTAATATCAAGTTTCCTACAGAACAACACGTAACAAACGCATGTGTAGTAAAGGTAGGCGACTGGAGACAGAACGAAAATGTTTATTCTACGCTCCATGCGTTGTATGCAATTTCAATTTGAGGCAGTATACGCAAGGGTGTATAGTGGAAGGCATTTTTTGCTCTATGTGTCCAAAAACCGACACATTGAGCGATAGATATTATTAGCTTCCTCAGTCTCTTTACAGTTTCAGAAAAGCAATTATGCCATCGCAATAAATTATGTTTAATGTAAAAGTTATTTTTAATGCATTTTGAATCCACTATAGCTTCATTTCTTCCTTCATCTGTTTTACTATATATATGTATATCAATTTCGAAGACTAGGTTCCGGTTCCGGACACGGTTTAAACGGACGTTTCCGGTTGCTGGCTCCGGTTCCGGTTATTCCATGGTTCTAACCGAGTAAATCGAAAATCTATTTTCAGCTAACAAACATGTAGTTCTTTGAAAAACAGTGTACCAATTTCCCTGAGGCTTACTTTTAGGGGCAAGTTATTACTAAAATCATGCTATAATTGCACGCCAACTCTGAGTACTTGTCTTAAGATGAGAAAAAATTTTGTGAGTTTACAGCTCTGGTCAGCTGGATATTTATCAGTTTAACGCTCAGGGCCAACAAATTTTAAGTAGGTGGTAATGCTCCGTGGACGTCACTAATTTTTACGTATATAACTTATACGTCAACGTGCTAAATGTATTAAATAATAAAGCCAACTTACGATTCCCGGCAATCCTTCGTATTTCGGATCCATGTCACAATTATAAATGTGTTGAGCAAACTAAAATAATACATATAATAGATAAGGGGCAGCATGGCGCTTGTATTTATATATATGCTGTAGCATCCTGACATGCTATTTGATGATTTGACTTTATATATACACTGTCCCCTATTAACATGATCCGATATAACACCGTTTGTTAAACATCGTTGCTTTCAACACAAGCCTTTATAAAGTCAGTGTAGTTTATGTCGCACCACAATTTTGTAATTAGCTTAGTTCAAGCAGTATCTGTGGTTAACAGTAATATATATAGCAAAAGTTACTATTACTGACGTGTGACGACGTTTTTGAAAGCTTCTCTGGCCATCAATTCAATTGACGCAAAAAAGAGAAAACTATTGCATCAGTAATATGTAAGAAAAGTGTTAAGTTGAGGCAATTTCTGCACAATGCACGTGTACCGGCTCCGTTTAGATAATCGTGCTTGCACAGCAATTTCGGGGCTGGTGACTTTTCTACACCTACTTTTCACTCAAAATTTTCAAATTTTATTCATAACTCAAGAACCAGTCTCTACTCCAACCCTGGTCTTGTCTGCCGTTCCTGGCATGGCACACCTGCGCAAT
This sequence comes from Trileptium ribeirensis, assembly GCA_030248225.1. NCBI lineage: Eukaryota > Metazoa > Nematoda > Enoplea > Enoplida > Thoracostomopsidae > Trileptium > Trileptium ribeirensis. The sequence continues at coordinate 57,969 of JASANE010008204.1, read as the reverse complement.
ATAGTTGTTGTATTTTCTTGCTTCCAAAGGGGCAGGGGTTGGATAGTATTTTTGTTATGACGGCTATTGGTAGTAAAATGGGACGGGATTCGCCACCAGAAGATGTACGGCCCGAGGTGTGGCCAGTAGTATGCCGTTGGAACGTTTAGATTCGCGCGCGTCCTTTTGCGTGATCAGTATTCGTGCCCTATATTTTGCGCTGAAGCTTGCTTCTGTTCGGATCAATCACTCCTGTTCAAATACTTGATTACTAAACGCGTAGTGAACAAGGTTTATTGCAACAAGATAAAAATTAAGGCACAATATTGAGCTGGTAGTACCCGTGGGCTGTGACGCAATATTTAACTAGTTGAGCAATTATAGTCCGCCGATTTCCGCACGACACTTGAGCACCGATAAATTACGATCACACTTTTAAACACCGGTTACTTTCACCTGTTGCGTTATTTGACACGACTCGACCACTAACACGCACTAAAAACACGTCCATAAACTTTATCAGCATTACGATTAGGTTAGGTACTATTCTACTACGCCTCTTGTGAGGTTTATACAATCAACTCCCGAATGGGTAGCCAGCTGCATGGTTAATTAATTGCCTCAACCTGAGCAAAAGAATTACGCTACTAAACGCCGGTTATGTTATTTGCAGCCGCCCCGAATGGCTGCGAACCACCTATGTAAAACTGATTAGTAGCAGTCGACTACTATTCAGTTGAGGTCTTTCGGTTCTGAACATCCCCCAAATGGCTGATTGCACACAGAGAGATCTGTGTCCGCGAATGGCTGGCCAGGAATAGAGGTTGTGTTCTATCGGTGGCTCGAGGGGCTATTCGAATCCGAAACACTACTTGTTAAGCCAACCCCGAATGGCTGGCGAATCCAACAAGTTATGCTACTACCGCTGATCCCCCTAATCTACTCGCCGTGGTTTTTTCACTCGAGACAATGAACCGAAACTTGTGAAATATTACTAGTTTAGTACAGTTGTTACGTTGCGAATCCTATTAGGCACGTTATAGAGATAGCCTAGGATTTTATTAGGGAAATATATTATTAATATAACTAATATCGCGGTATTAATATGTGTGTAGTTTGCTCTGTTAGCGCTCCAATCTTTTAAAAATATTTCGTCAGATCTGAAAGTACTATATATCTAGCTCCACTAACGCAATTCTTCGCGTAAACAGTGGATTTAAGCTTCAAATGTTGCCAGAAATCAATTAAAACTCGAAGCCATGTAATAATAATAATACACTTTTCGTATAACCAAAATGAGTTGAAAGTATTATTTTGTTTGGTCTAAATGGGGATAGGGGTTGGATGAGAATTTCTTATGGCGGCTATCGGATGTTAAATTGGGACGGGATGAAGATGCGCGGTCCGAGGTGCGACCAGTAGTATGCCGGCGAGGAGTTCTATATCTCGCGTTGCTTTAGCTTGATCTTTGCAATTTTGCGAAGCGCCTGAGCTATTCACGAAACTATCTCTACTCACTCCCGAATAAGTCAATTGTCCACAAAAGCCGGCAATGAAAATGTTTATCACAAAGTTAGTAAACACAAACACGTAGGTTCTTTTTAACAATAATAAGGTACGTCCTTTTTTGTACCGAAGTCTAGCTTACACATACGTATTGGTTTTTCTAATGATTTTAGCTCTGCTTATGTTGATCCAGTTTAAGCCACTCAATGATTCGATTCCTTGGCTCAACATTACGATCTATTTTCTGTTATTTAAGGTTTAGGTATCGCTAATTCTATTAAGCCTTTGTTGAGGCTTACACCATTCGCCCCCGGACGGCTGACGATGGTGCGAGTATCTGTTTACCTCAATTAGATCCTTAGAATTACGCTAAGTGCCGACCTTATTTAATCCACAGTCCCCGGGCGGCTGACCACGACGTTAACTTCGATGATAGCCATTAAGAATTAGGTTAGCTATTACTTTGATTACAGCTCTTGTGAGTTCATACAACTGCCCCCCGGACGGCTGACCAGCTACAGGTTTAATTAATTACCTGGCCTAATTTCCTTAGATTATTGCTAATATATACGGCCGTTATATTTCTGTACCTGTCCTGGGGTGGCTAATGCGATACGCTATTATAGGAACTGTGTAGCAGTGGCAAGCTACTATCCAGTTAATTTCTCAAGAATCTCGATCCCCGGACGGCTGATCGAGTGAGTAATTGGGAAAGAGTTGGCTCGATTAAGTAATCTATTCCACTCACCTTACTCACCCGGTCTTCAGACCGCTCCGTACGGCTGCAGAGACTAACAAGTGATGCTACTACCCAATAAACCCCCTACTCTGCTCTCCCAGGTATGTTTCTCACTCCACAATAGGTCCGAAGTTATGAAATATTACTAACAAGTTAATAGCTAATACGCTATCAACAGTACTACTATCTATTTAGACCTAAGGTTTTAATTGGAAAAATTAATAAAATAAGTTAAGGTTAAACACTTTTTACTAATACTTATGGATGTAGCACTGAGCCATTACAGCTTAATTCTTTAACCAAAATGTAGAAATTATTTTGTTTTGATGTGGGATAGGGGTTGGACGGGGAATTTATTATGACGGCTATCGGATATTAAAATGGGACGGGATTCGTCACCGGAAGATGTGGTGTTCGAGGTGTGGCCACTAGTATGCCAAAGGAGACTCGTGGTCGTATTCTTTCTTGGCGCGTGCCCACTCTATAACGATGACTCGGTTCGACCAGCGTTGCGGCGTGTCTAGTCTATTTCGATTTGCTCGGAACGTGATTAAGATAATAAACCAATAAAACCAGTGTTAGAACGTTTATTCCAAAGAGAGTAACACATATACAAAGTATTGGTTTTAGTTATGGAATTGCTTTAGCCGCGGTAAGCACCGTTCTTCGCACTATTTATACCCTCGATCTCTCTCCAATATTTTAGCCACTTGCTTTTTGATAATACCCTAGACTTTTACTGACCAAGCCTTGCCTTCTGATTTTTCTAACTCAGGTGTTTGAGCGCACTATTATTCTAAATAATTGTGATCTATTTTATGGTTTAGGTTAGTGCCTGATTACGATTTGTCCTCTTGTGAGGTTTGTAGGTAGTGTCGGAGCTTTTCGTCTTTGCTTGGCCGTTCTGTTCGTGCTTACGCGACGCTCCGACCCCCAGGGCTCACTATAAAACACAATGTCTAAACTCAATTAGTTTATTTAGGCCACCAAATACTTAGTCCTTCCAGCCACTGGGGTGCGCGAGTCCGTGCTCTGGCGTACCAGTAAAGCGGCAGTGTTCCAAGGGTAGCGTTTCAAACCAAGGGGTAACTTAGTGGGTCACACGAATCGTTCCTGCTCGGATCAAGTGTTATTATGTTATTACGCTCTTGAATTCGATCGAACTGCACGTTGTACAGTTTATTTATACTAACACGATGCTGAAGCGCAACAGAGCAGGATTTAAACACTGAAGTAGTTCGTGAACGATGGCGCTCGATCTCCACGGATTTTGTTCTCTAGCATGGAACTGACTTGTTCAGCTCTTGGTTCATACCAGCGCTTCCAGCATGCTTTGTAAATAATACTGAGGATAAAACACTAATCCTACGGCAGTACTCTCGCTGAACCGAAGGTAGCAACTCAACAACCAAATAACCCTGCTCTACTTCACGCTTTCCATATACCAACAACAGCCAGCTAGAAATAACTGTTTATTCGTTATTCCAACACAATACCACTTCGTAACAGTATATCCTAACGATGTAATCCGCGAGCAGCTTGCAACAGTGCATGGATACAATTACGTTACGTCACGCTACGGCACTCCGCGATCTCTCACCAAAGACACCAATTTATAATCCAACCCGTGAATAGACACGCTCAATGGCAATTACAACCGCAGAAAAATAAGTGAAAAAATGTAACTGCACTTCACGCTATCTGGCGAACTGAATTTTATACGCTGACAATTCACGACACGTTCGTTAAAAGCTGGCTAACTCATTAGTACTTCACTCTAAAGAAACTAAAACCAAAACTGTATATCAACGCACTGATAACTATATCTCTTCACCAATACACACCACCTCTCTCTCTCGCTCACCACCATACTAATGATAATAATAATAACACTCATCGATAAGAATAATCACATGATAAGAAAGTCCCTACTAGAACTTTCTAGAAGAAAAATAAATTTATTTATTAATATTAATAATAATGTTAGTAAGTTTAAAATAATTTAAAACAATTGGAGTTGGGGAGGGGTGGTAGTATAGGGGATGTAGGGGGAATTAAAGGGTAAAATTCTAGTATGTTGAATGGTGGGATAGGGGTATTTGTATTGGGAATTTGGTAAAGGTGGGTTAAGTTTTAGGGGAATGGTAGAGGTTTGAAAAATGTAAAAATAGGAGAAAAAGTTGAAATTTAGGAAAATAGAAATTTAGAAGAAATAAAAAGGAGGAGAAAGGGGTGGAGTAGATATAATGTGAATTGGGATAAGGAGTAAGGGATATTAAAATTTGGGATCGTTTCCATCATCACCGCCTCGCGTCAATATAAAGCCAACACCCTCATTACTGGCATCAGTGTACAACCGAAACGGTTTCACCGGTTTGGATACGCTAAGATAGGCGCTGTCGTTAAAGCTACTTTTAGCTGATCGAAAGCAACTTGATATTGTTCCGTCCAACGCGATTCTATCGAATTAAATTTACTTGGTCCTTTCGTTAGCTCATGCAGTGGAGCAGCAACAAGGCTATACCCTTCGATGAATTGCCGATAACAACCTGTTAAACCCAAAAATGAACGTACTTCCGTGACGTTCTGCGGTCTTTCACACTCCAATATCTTTTGGACTTTCACTGGGTCTGGGGCAATTCCACTTTCCGACACTACATGGCCTAAGAATAGTACTTTGCGCCTTACGAAATCACACTTTTTACCTTTGATCGATAATCCCGCATCCCGAAGACGATTAAACACTCGTTGGATATCACACAGATGGTCTTCAAATGTGGGCGAAAATACAATGACATCGTCAATGTAACACAGGCAGAATTCCATAAGGTACCCCGATAGAACGATTTGCATCATTCTTTGAAACGTGGCAGGCGCTTAGTTAAACCAAAGGGCATTACCTTGAATTCGAATAAACCTTCATGACAAATGAAGGCAGTCTTTCGACACCCTCAGGTTTCATTTCTACCTGCCAATATCCAGACTTTAGGTCCAATGTAGTAAAGTACTTTGCACCTTGAAGGGCATTCAATGTATCGTCAATTCGGGGCAAAGGAAAACTGTCCTTTTTTGATCACATCATTTAGCATGCGATAATCAATACAAAATCGCATGTCACCAGTCTATCTTTTTCCTGACCAAGACAATGGACTTATCGATGGTTGAATCGCGTCGTCGTCCAACATCGACTGTACTTGTCGAAAAATTTCCTCGCGATGCACATAGGGTGCACGTCGCATTCGTTGCTGTATAGGTTTAGTATCACCAGTATCGATAGGGTGTCGCAGAATATTTGTTCGACTCAAGCGCATCGTCGAACTTCCAAAAACGTCACTATTTCTTTCCAGAAATCGTGCCAATAGACGAACTTCGGTCTTTGTGGCGACCGCTTCTTCTAAAAATACCCCTTCTGGTAATTCGGGTTCTTTATCGTGGGTTATCTCCGCTGCTAACTCCCTATGCAAACGCTTAGCTTCTTTCGCGCGAATATGTAGATATAATGTATTTCGCGAGTAGATATAATGTGAATTGGGATAAGGAGTAAAGGATATTAAAATTTGGGATGGGTTGGTAAGGTTTTAGGGAATATTTGAAAAAAAAATGGGAAAAAGGGAGAAAAACTGAAGATTTAGCATGCATTTTCTTCCTCCGGGAACGTGTGTAGAGAAGTCCTCATCAGCTTTACTTCCATTGGGATCCACCTTCCTGGCAGAGGAATGATAACCTCGCATCCATGCGAGGCTTGATTAGCATTGAAAAATTGAAAAGGAAATAAAAGCGAATAATTTAGAAAAATGACATTTTATAGAAAAACAGAAAAAAGGAAGGGTGTGGGTTAAATATGGGGTTAGGTTAGTAGAGGGAAAAACGATATAAAAAGATGGTAGTTATTGGTGGGATATTGGAGAAATTAGGGATATTAAAAAATGAGGAAAAAGGGGAAAAATGGTGATTTTGGGAAAGGAGAGATTTATGGGAAGAAATAGGAGGGGAAAGGGAAATTATACATGTTAGTAGATTGGGTAAGGGGAAGAGGATATTGAATTTTGGAGGGTATTGGTTAGGTATTGGGAGAGAGAATGTAGTTTGAATTGTAGTTGAAAAATGGGAAATTGGAGAAAAATGGATTTTGGTTTTGGATAAAAGTAAAAGGTGGATGAGGTATATTTTTTAGGAAAAAGGGTAAAGAGGATGAAAAAGTATGTTTTAGGTGATTTGGGGATATTTAATTTAGGTTGGGGAAAAGTAGGGATATTTAAAAAGAATTTTGTAAATAAGTAATAATAAGTAATATTATAATTTATTTAAGTTAGGAAAATACATAGCTAGTTTTATATTATATATAATATATACACATATCAGGGAGTAACCGGAATTCCGGTTCCGGCGAAAATCGTGTTACGGTTGCGGTTCCGGCAAAGGGCAAAATCCATACCGGAACCGGAATTCCGGTTTAAAAAGTTTGTATGAAATTTTCCACGTTTTTTGCTTCATCTGTGATCCAAACATATGTAATATATATTATACAATGATCAAGCTCCAATACAACCAAGCAAAGGAAAAGATTCACTAAGCAATTTGCCGTTTGAAACGTAAGTAGGGCACATAATTTCAGTAGGAATTTTTCATAGTAACCTGCAGGAGTTTATTAACAAATCAAAGCCAGGTCGTTGCTTGTAGCAGCTACTTTACACATCCAGAAGTCTGTGCGGTACGTTTCAATTAAACCGGTCCAATTCGGTAACAGAGTATGGCTAACGCAAAAGTACTTAGGGTATGCTTGGCTAACATAAATTGCGTATAGCACCCGCCAATGCGCTTGTAAACTTGGTAAATCAGTCTAAATTGAAGTAAACTAACGTTATCTGCAACGCAGCTAGAAACTGCTTTCTTGGCAAAGAACTGTATTTATTGAAGCTGTGCGAGTAGCATCACAGTGTGTCTCATTTATAGCATTCTGATTAGAAAGTTATCATCATTATCATCTAACTTACAGGCACTGTTTGTCCAACGCTAGCCTAAACAGTGTACCTCATCAGAAAATTACCTTCTATCTAATATTTTCTTTTAGAATCATATAAACCAATAATTTCAAGGTTCCTACAGAAGAACACGTAACAAACGTATGTGTAGTAAAGGAAGGCGACTGGAGACAGAGCGAAAGTGTGTGTTCTACGCTCCAAGCTTTGTAAGCATATTCGATTTGACGCAGTATACGCAATGGTGTATATATAGTGGAAGGCATTTTTGCTCTGGGTGTCCAAAAATCCGACATATTTGATGGATAAATAAACATTATTAGCTTCCTCAGTCTCTTTAAAGTTTCAGAAAGGCAATAATACCATCACAAAACATTAAGTTTAATGTTAAAGTTATCTTTAATGCATTTAAAATCCACTATACCTCCATTTCTTCCTTCAAAATTTCGAAGACCAAGTTCCGGTTCCGGTTTAAATGGACGGTTCCGGTTCCGGTTATTCCGACACATATATGTACGTTATATTGCGCAATATATACCACGCTCAGGAGGACAGGGAACACCAGGGCGGCGGTCTTTATATAACTAATGCTAATTAGTATATAACTGTTAAGTATATAACTAATGCTAATTATGCAAAATAGCATTAGTTGAAACAAGATAAATCGAAAGCAAGGAAACAAAAGAAACCAAAGACGAAAGAGACGGAGAGATAGATATAATAGAGATTAGATTTCGGTGACCAACCCGGGGTTTTTAGAATTTTTAGAAGTTTTGTGGAGGTTTTGGCCCGGGATTACCCTTGATAGCCTAGTGGATGCTCAACAGGTAGGTTTAAATTAAGATTTTACATAATAAAATGTAAGAAGCAAAACCCAATAAAGGGGACCGATAAATATAGAAATTTTTGAAACAGTTTAAAATTAATTTTTTAAGTAAATTTAAACCTTAAATCCCATATTAGCTTACTGGACCACCGAAAATTTTATAGAATATAGAATTTATTTTAAAGTCGTATCTAGCTATATATTTATGCGACTATCAAAATATATTAAAATCTTAATATATTTTAATTTTTCTTACATATCTATATTTCAAAACTTTTTTACGCTTAAAAACTTCTTAAAATTTATTTTTGCCTACCAAATATGATTTTTCAATCATCTGTTATTTTTGGGTGGCTGGGAGCATTTCGCAGTCACTTACCTATCCTGTCCCTGGGGAAGTTCTTCTAACGCGTGAGGATGCAATATGGTGAACGACCTGTGTCCTTTGCAGCCAGTAACTCAGGTAAAATTAAGATTACTCAGAGCCTCTATAGGCTGGACACGAGGCGTGCCTGAAAGCTCAAACGATGCTCATTCCCATCAGCGATATGACTTTTTTGATGATCTGGGACATTTCCCGGGTCGAGTAACCAAACAGTATTTAGGGTACACCGAATTGTGGCCAGAATAGCACCATAACTTTAGGAGTGATGGCGAATGCCATTATGTCCCAAAGTAGTGGACAGTGTATTTTTGAGACTCCATGGTGTGCTTAATGACGAATAGGCGACTACTCGACAGCTAATACAACCAATTATCACAGGTAACGTCGAAGTGCGACCGTAAATTTTGGACGGCTTGGGGCATCCCAAGCCAATGGGTTACTGCTTGTCCAGCTCGTTCTTAATGTCGGGTGGTTTATCCGCTAGGGGTACCAATCCTACGAGTAATTGAAATGGTTCTGTCTACTTGGCGCTAAGAGTCTGTTAAGCGACTGACTATGAAAGAAAGGGGCGGAGGGTACAGATGGCCTGACGGCTTTCAGCGACATTCTTTGTCGGAACGGGAAGGTTCCCAGATTTGTCTTTGTGCTAAATTGAATGCTCGTGGCATTCTTCAGGATTCATGTAGGGGAGTTATGTTGGGTAGAAAATAGTATCCTTATATCTTCGAAAGGGACAACTTATTTTGTACCGACTTGGTCGTCGGGTTTTTCGACTGTCTCACTAGAGAGGCCGAATCCAATGAATTCGTTGCGAAACCGGAGTATTTTGCTAACTAAAAACTTAGGAGGGACATTCCTCCAATCATAAGTGATTCCGCCACGAGGGCCCTAATTTGCTCCAAAAAGTGTACATAAAGTGTGGACATTTTTGCCATAGTTGGAGACGACGTATCTCACTGGATACGAAAGGTTTCATATGCTAAGTGGGTATTTAGTTACACCAACAGTTGGACTACTGATTGGAAACAAAATCTGAGGGCCTGGCCTCGGACTACCGATGAGCGGTCCAGAGGGACTCAAGGTTGGTACAACTTTTCTGCACAAACTGGGACGATTTGTGTCAAGTTTAGTGGTGTCCTTCCGGGCAGAAACTATCGGTTTCTTTAAACTTATCATGGCAATGAGTAGTCCCCTCATAGAACTGTCCAAAAGTACCGGAGGGGCATTCTTTCGTCGAGAGGAAATTTAGATATAGGTGCTTAAAGTTGTCCCAAAACGACATATTTTGAACAGGGGCAATTTCTGCTATCTTTGGACCGCTTGATAATGCTTGATTCGTGGTCCCGGTAAATTTTAGTGAACTTTTACGAGAGTTTCGTTCTCACTCTACGGTAATACGCCATGGGGACTCTGTCCTACTTTTGAGTCGAATATAATCCGATTTCAAAATAAGTCCAGAATAGCGTAATTTAGATGGGGCGACTTTTTAGTACTTTGGACCAATGCGGAGGCGTTAGTTTTGAATACCGGAGCTTCTATAGAACTTTTCGGGTAGTTCGACTCTTAGACAACAACAATGGTCCATGGGGAGTATACTTTGAATGTGGTCCAAAATCATATTTTCCACATTTGTTAAAAATGATCTCGTCAGATTTCGTTCCGTGTCTATATAGTTCTGGTCTACATAAGAATTTTCTGTCAAATCAGGCCTTACGATGAGCTGGCAAGTCGGACCCGAAATTCAGGCCCGATCTCTTCCACATTAGCTTTCGCCCTTGTGCGTCTCCTATCTCCAATCCCAAGGTGTTCTTGTTTCGCTGTTCGTTTGCTGTGTTGTTGCAATGAATGAAGTGCAATTTCGACTGCACTGCATCGTCTCGAACACCGGTAACCTTAATAATTCCATTGGGCGTTCGAGGTATAATATTTGAGGGTGAGACTCTGTCATCGTGCAACAAAATCCTATGATGACAGAGGGAATGAATGAATGAATAAGGGGAAAGAAATAGGAGTCCAAATTTTGAACCCAATGTATATATCTGAATCTGAACCCCAAATCTATACACGACCTAACGGGTTACAATGCCGAAATAAAATAGAAATTAGCAAAAACTCAGAGATCAAATCGCTCTGCAAAAATTTGGGGGTTTTGCTCTCATCGGGACTGAGGAAAAACTTTTCTCAGATCCGAGCTCATTTCAAAGGGTAGGGCGCTTGCTAAAATTTACGTTTTGTCCCCGGTCTTGATCTAAACCCTTTCCTGCCATTATTTTGAATGGGTTGGAGTCTTGTTTCCTTATTCTCGTCTTATTGGGCCGGTAGAATTCACCATCGGTAACTTACCAGTCCATGACTGTCTAAGAGGTGAATCCTGATTATCTACGCAATCTCACTGATATTACAGAAGAGGATCATATGAATATATGAAAGTGTAAGGTGGCGTATTCCCGGCTCGAAAGAGAAGCATGGGTTTATGTTCGGCCTGAGATTCCTATAAATTTGAATAGTCCTAGGGGAGTTGGATATCCTACAAAAGTTTAAATGTACACAGTCTAACAAAACCTCGATAAAATAAGCAAGTCACACGAGCCAAGTCTGTGTTCTTAATCAGTATGTAGTGCAACGGGGTGTACGAGTGATTTGGGACAAATTACGATGCCCTGCTCGAGACTTCCGCAAGAGTGTGCTCGAACTTCCAAATGCATCCATGGTCCAAAAGGGATAGGGTAAGTCTACGGTGAAATTCGGTACCGCCCTGGGGGCGATGTTTCAGCACAGCATTTATGTCGTTAATGTCGCGGGGTTTGCATGAGAACGCTGAGTGCATTTGGGAATCACCATATTGTGACATAATCCCTGGTGAAATCGTGAATCTCTATGAGATGATGTATACCACCTGTAAGATACTGTATGAACCTGGTATGATTTTGGTAGGGCAAATGTAAGGTGTTTAGTCTCTGGTCGGTATTATGATCAAACGCCTAAATAAGGATAAGTCCGGCCTAAAGCTATTGATCTCTGTCTAGAAATTCAAGCCACGTGCACAGGTAAACACGCACATATACATATCGAGCATTACATGTATAAAACTGACCACGTATAACATCGAGTAACGGTTATCATACAAAAAGAAAAACACCGTGAAAGCCAAAAGAGCATTGCAATAAACCAGCCGGTGTCAAACCATCCGCGTTGAATCCCAGTGTAAGTTCCTCAAGCATAATCAATCCTAAAATATTTTTTTGTTTCGACCCGGGCCGGGGGTAATGTTTCGGCTCGAGAGCCGGGTCTTAATACCCAAATTTTCTTAGCTCGCCTATAAGTAAATTTAGTTTTACGCGCCCGGGGCAGAGTGGGGCCCGCGAAGACCCTGTCCCTTACCGAAAGACGTGATTCGTTCGGCCCCGATCGCAGTCCGGGCGCCGAAGATTAGACTAAGACTTGTAAGTTTAGACATAAGTCCATGCTCCCATTGGTCCTACAGCGAGGTTTCCAAGTACGATTCGTTTCCTAACGAATTTGTAACCGTGATCGGCCCTGGGAAAAATTCTCTAGAGCCCTAAAACTCAGTTCAATATTCTTAAAATTTGAATCTAAAAGATCCAGCTAATTTTTTTGTGTTCTACTTATGATCACGGGGAACCAGTGAGACTTAGACCCTCATTTTCCTACATAAATTTCGCACGAGAACTTTCGACCGAAATTTTGATAATTCCAGGAAAAAAGTTTGCGTAGCGATTCTAGAACTAAGGAATTGCCTTACGGCTGATGGACAATCAACTCACGGGGTTGCTTATTTGTTACTATCATAGTCATCAGTTTTTCGATAATGTTTACAAGTGATCGACCTGTGTACGCCTAACCTCGGGGAAAATAAACACCCTTCAACGTGTCCTAGCTTCCCAACCCATACTTACGCTTCTGATCTCAACGGGCAGCACCAGCTCGTACCTTTCACATGACACGGGACGTCTTGTGGATTCTTCATAGGTCATCCTTCGTTCAAAAATCCACACGCGAAAGCAATAAGGCAACGTTGATAATATTACGCTAGCTATAACCACGGAGCTGGTCAGTAAAGTCTACCGAATTCCGTGGTGTCGAAGTCCAACTGATTCGACGATTATGAGCGATAGTCCTAACCTCGAAATTTTCGCCCATGTTGAAGCATATAATTTTTGGCGTCCTACAATCGGAGGCGTTTTGTCGTCGCCCCTAGCTTTTCAATTTTGTTCCCGATCGCCAATCGGAAAACTTCCGAAGTTTTTGTTTCTGACTTTACCGTAAATCAGTGGAGTCCGAGAGGGGAGAACAATAGGAACGCCATTTGCCTAATTGGCTCAGGGTTAAATTTTCTAGCAGAACTTTCCTTTGTTTCCGAAGGTTAAGTAATCTATTTACGTCTGAAAGCCAGACAGTCTGTGAATCAAAACAAAATTCCTAAGTAAAATATTAATAATTACTAAAATATTAATTATTCCTAAAATATTAACTATCATACTTAATCCGAAATTATACATAACAAGCTATGAACCCCGACCCAATTTTACCACGAATTTTCTATACTTTCCACAGAGGAGCGTGCAAACATTGCACGTTTACCTATCTGTCTATCAAGATTCTCTTTGTATTTATTCATCGTAGATTCATGCTCGCCACATACACAAACATTCCCATGGGCGGGCCTGCAGATGTCTGCATCCGCGTCTGGAAAGTTGAATAAAATTTGCAATCAGAAACCGCTTATTAATCGCTGCCAGGAGGGAACGGGCCATGAGACGGGAACCCCCTTGGGGCCACGGACGGCTCACCCCCTGCAGAAGCTCCCACCGGGAGGGCACCGTCACGCGGGACCCACTGAGGCCACCGCCGTGCTCCAAACCTACCCCCTGTCCCTCTGTGTTCCTATTACTCTATATATGCGTCTAAATTCGCAACACTTTCTAATTTAGTGACTTTTTGTTTATATTTTCATATATAGGTATATGGTATTTATATAGTTATATACATATCTGCCTTTTATTTTCACTAATATATATAAATATATGTACTTTCATAATTATTAATAATATATTTAGTTAATATTTAATTAAAATTTAGTAATTAGTTAGAGAAAGGGAATACAGACAGAGAAAAAGAGAAGGAAAACAGAAACAGGGAAACAAAAGAAAAAGAAGGCAGACACCCAGGAAAAAGAAAAGGGAGCGAGAAAGGAACAAAACAAAGAGCAAGAGAAACAGAAACACGATGAGGAGAGAGACGACAGACAACGAGGAACCAAACAAAACAGCGACCGAAAAGGTCGATTAAAGAAAGAAAAGAAAGAAACAGACGGGGCACGGGAAGGGTGTGGGGGCAAGGGTTCCCAGGGGAATTTCGATGGGCCGTGGTTAAATTTGGTCCCAGGACGAAGAAAGGGCTCGAAAGACACCAAACACGAAAGGGTTAGGCCCAATATTAGGTCCTGACACTAGCGGGCCGATTTACACGCTGCGGTATAGGAGCTTTGGCAGTTTCTCCTGGCCTAACGACTGGGCAGAGCGACGCCCCTAGGCAATCGTTGTACTCGTAATAAAAAAGAAGACGAATCAGATGAGGGGTAATATCATGATCAAATGGGGGATTTAGAACGTTGCTAAAATGATGTAGTTAGAGAGAGATTTGACTAAGGTAGGAGCGCTGTTTATAGTTGTCTCGAGTTAACGAAAGGGCGGACGGAGACCCGCCCGGTATATTTGGAGTTGTCTCGGCTGGATGAACACAATGAGGTGCGATTTGCAAACTTTCAAGTTGAGAATAAAATTTTCGGGATGTTGTGCCCACTATTAAATTCGGGCGATTTTGGGCGTACTTTGACGGGTTACTACTGGTCAGTGGATAGTCAGATCAAAACCCGCCGCACATCGTTGTATTTGCCGGGAGTAAGCAATTCGAATGAGGGGTCGCATGCCAGTATTCGCTGCTGGTGGCAAAATAGTACTATTTCACAAAATGAAAGAAAAATAAATGTCAACTTATACAGTATACAGTAAGAAATGATAGACAGGAATCAAGGGACACGTCATGGCGGTGGAACGACTTGGCGGATAAAGACCCGCTAGGAATGCTTATGTCTGGGCAACACAATGGTGTATAAAACATTTACCGGAGTCACTCCTGAAACAGGAAGGAACAGTTGCAACGCTCCTGATGGAGTGATTTTGCTGGAAATGAAAAGCACGAATTCAAATTTCGCCGTATCCTGTATAAAACAGGATGTAACCTAACAATGCTTTCAGGTTATAGATATGCTTAGCCAACACATAGGTACACAAAAGGCCGTTAGGGGGCCTTCCGTAGAAAATCGTAAAAAGTTGCAAACTCAGTGGTTGTATTGATTTGAAGGCGATTTAGCCAAAATCCGTCCTCATTACAGTTGCAAAAGGTTAGGCTGGGGTGTTACATCGGAAACGAGACACGCTAGTATTCGCTTCGATCTTATGAGGGTTTCAAGTAGAGGACGGATTTACTGCGAGACAGATTGCTATGAATGGACGATGACAACAAACCTACCTAGCGTAAGCAGCAGTTGTTGAGACGAATAGGAGATGAAAATAATAGTATAACTCAATAACCTATACTCCGAATTGGGTACAATAGCCCTCATTGGAAAGCCCGCTAAATTCTGCACCGACAAGTATTCGGAGCAAGATTTCGAATTTTCAAGCCGTAACCGGCTACGGTTCGTTAAAGCCGTGTCCGGTTCACTCGTCTACTGAAATAAACCGAGTTTGTTGTTTTTGCGTTTCTTGATGTTTTCGCTCTCCAGCTTGACCCTATAAGATGTTCTGGTCAGGCTGGGTAGATTTAATATTTTGATGTTTGGCTACTTACTAACGAATTTAAGTGTCAGTGCTGTTCATCACCCAGCGAACAGCCAGTGCCGTTCGATGCATGGCGAGCGGCCTAGATGCCTCCTATTTCCGGACGATCGTACCTTTGAGACTTTTTGTTTTTATTTTCATATATAGGTATATGTTATTTATATAGTTATATACATATCTGCCTTTTATTTTCACTAATATATATAAATATATGTACTTTCATAATTATTAATAATATATTTAGTTAATATTTAATTAAAATTTAGTAATTAGTTAGAGAAAGGGAAGACAGACAGAGAAAAAGAGAAGGAAAACAGAAACAGGGAAACAAAAGAAAAAGAAGGCATACACCCAGGGAAAAAGAAAAGGGAGCGAGAAAGGAACAAAACAAAGAGCGAGAGAAACAGAAACACGATGAGGAGAGAAACGACAGACAACGAGGAAGCAAACAAAACAGCGACCGAAAAGGTCGATTAAAGAAAGAAAAGAAACAAACAAACGTGGCACGGGAAGGATGTGGGGGAAAGGGTTCTCAGGGGAATTTCGATGGGCCGGGGTTAAATTCGGTCCCAGGACGAAGAAAGGGCTCGAAAGACACCAAACACGAAAGGGTTAGGCCCAATATTAGGTCCTGACCCTCACGGGCCGATTTATATGCTGCGGTATAGGGAGATTTGGCAGGCTCTCCTGGCCTAACGACTGGGCAGAACGACGCCCCTAGGCAATCGTTGTACTCGTAATAAAAAAGGCGATTCAGATGAGCGGTAATATCATGATAAAATTGGGTCTTTAGAAAGTTCCTAAAATCATGTACTTAGAGAGAATTTTGACGAAGGTAGGAGCGTTGTTTATGGTTGTCTCGAGTTAACGAAAGGGCGGACGGAGACCCCCCAGTATATTTGGAGTTGTCTCGGCTGGATGAACACAATGAGGTGCGATTTGCAAACTTTCAAGTTGAGAATAAAATTTTCGGAATTTTGTGCCCACTATTAAATTCGGGCGATTTTGGGCGTACTTTGACGGGTTACTACTGGTAAGTGGATAGTCAGATCAAAACCCGCCGCACATAGTTGTATTTGCTAGGAGTAGGCAATTGGAATGAGGGGTTGCATGCCAGTATTCGCTGCTGGTGGCAAAACAGTACTATTTCACAAAATGAAAGAAAAATAAATGTCAACTTATACAGTATACAGCAACAAATGATAGACAGGAATCAAGGGACACGTCATGGCGGCTGAACGACTTGGCGAATAAAGACCCGCTAGGAATACTTGATGTCTGGGCAACACAGTGGTGTATAAAACATTTACCGGAGTCACTCCTGAAACAGGAAGGAACAGTTGCACCGCTCCTGATCTAGTGATTTTGCTGGAAATGAAAAGCACGAATACAATTTCGCCGTATCCTGTATAAAACAGGATGTAACCTAACAATGCTTTCAGGTTATAGATATGCTCAACCAACACAAAGGTACACAAAAGGCCGTTAGGGGCCTTCCTTAGAAAATCGTAAAAAGTTGCAAACTCAGTGGTTGTATTGATTTGAAGGCGATTTAGCCAAAATCCGTCCTCATTACAGTTGCAACAAGTTAGGCTGGCGTGTTACATCGGAAACGAGACGCGCTAGTATTCGCTTCGATCTTATGAGGGTTTCAAGTAGAGGACGGATTTACTGCGAGACAGATTGCTATAAATGGACGATGACAACAAACCTACCTAGCGTAAGCAGCAGTTGTTGAGACGAATAGGAGATGAAAATAATAGTATAACGCAATAACCTATAGTCCAAATTCGCTACAAAAGCCCTCATTGGAAAGCCCGCGAAATTCTGTACCGACGAGTATTCGGAGCAAGATTTCGAATTTCCAAGCCGTAACCGGCTACGGATCGTTAAATCCGTGTCCGGTTCACTCGTCTACTGAAATAAACTGAGTTTGTTGTTTTTGCGTTTCTTGTTGTTTTCGCTCTCCAGCTTGACCCTATAAGATGTTCTGGTCAGGCTGGGTAGATTTAATATTTGGATGTTTGGCTACTTACTAACGAATTTAAGTGTCAGTGCTGTTCATCACCCAGCGAACAGCCAGTGCCGTTCGATGCATGGCGAGCGGCCGAGAGGCCTCCTATTTCCGGACGATCGTACCTTTGATCCCATCTATTTAAGAAGATCTCCATAAATTATGTCCTAGTCGAAGTCTCCTTAATTCCTACAATTTTCCTATCATTGGTTCTGATCAACGTAATCTTACGTCCCCTATAGTCGATACATGCGAAAAGATAAAAGCGTAACATATACGACGGACAACCGTAACAGCGTAAAAACAGTTAAATCGAATACACGACAGCCTATGATACAAGAATGGACAAAACGGACAAAGTTATAGCATACATGAAAGCATACGACACAAGAACGGACAAACGGGACAAAATTAAATGCAAGCAATACGAGACCATGGCGCTACAGGGAGAAACATGATTCTTTGAATCAGGTCGCGTTAAGGCATTAACTATTAGTCATTCGGGCCTTGTCGCGTCCATAGCGGACCTTGGTGAAAGCACAGGCCAACGTAACAGACCGGAACGGTCCTGTTACAAAGGAGCGAAAGCTAGCGAAACAACTTCACATGTTTCGTACCGTGGCCCTAATAGTTGAACACCGTAATCGGAAATATTCATCGTACCGCGCAACACCACTTCCGTTAGCGGCAGTAGGCTCACCGTATTCAAGAACGCGACGTACTTCTGTCGGCTGTGGTGAGAACTACTCTTCTCTATACTTATTTGATCAGAACCTATACGTAAATGGTTTGAACGATAGCCAACTTCAAATGGTCCCAATTGCAACAAAAATTATTGTTCCAAGGTCAGATCATACGGTATTACACTATATATCGCGAAAGTTCTAGAGTACGTTTTTTTCGCCGAACTTTATTTTCGCTGCCCTGACACCTTCAATACATATTACGTTTCCAGACGCTAATTTAACCGAAGCAAGAGGACTGGTGTGTCCAACAACTAAATCAGTGCCGCAACGTTCTAATTGTTGCGCAACAGATGTCAGGATT
Organism: Trileptium ribeirensis; assembly: GCA_030248225.1. NCBI lineage: Eukaryota > Metazoa > Nematoda > Enoplea > Enoplida > Thoracostomopsidae > Trileptium > Trileptium ribeirensis. The sequence goes on along the minus strand of JASANE010008204.1, from coordinate 39,631 downwards.
AATGACAATTGCGCACCTGTATCTAAAAGTGCTATTACGGATTGCCCACTTATCGTAACAACTATTGTGCCTTCCGTACCACAGGAATTTGTAGAACATACCGACCGAAATAGACAGCATGCCAACGATTTCCGATCCAAAGTGACATCAACTCTTTTGTGTTCACGAACATCTTCAGGTTGTACAAAAGTTGATATCGCCTGAGAAGCTGGAGGAGCAAGTGATTCGTTGTTTTATGCGCTCTCGTGGCATGATATAATATTTCCAGCCGTCCCGCATGTAGACGACTAGACTAATTTTACTCCATTTCTTTCGTTATCGCTGCGAACTACATATTTCGATAGTTTCGGCATCCGTGTTATGCGCCAGTAAACTTAAAATACGCCCAGACATAGTCTTGTTTTGCAAAAAGCGATCGGGAACCGAAATCCGTTGTTACAAAACAAACTGCGGCTTAGCCATCGATTCTTCGAGAACGATATTCAGTCAAATTTGGATTTCGTGTCGCAAAATTCCATTTTGTAGTTGAACTAAATATTCAACTGTTTAAATTTGTAGCCGAATGGTTCCATAACTCTTTTAAATGTATCTTTGCACTAGTTAACGTTCTTTGAATACATCGACCTAGTCAGTTTCACATTCCAAAACACATTTTCTCGTTCGTAACGATGTTAGCGGATATGTTCGCGAACCTCTTACTACTATACGCTTGTAGAAATTAGTTCGCGATGGCAAATACAATTTTTACAAAATCACAATTTTTTTCCAAAAACAGAATTGCATAAAAAGTTGTAAGATTAGAACTCTCAAATGTGGGTTCGCGAACATTAGGAGAGCTATTTTGATAAAGTTATTAAAAGGAATGTGATAAAGTAATTACATCCTGGTAAGTAACGCACAAAGTAGTGTTCGCGAACAACAAAACAGAGTCGTATGTTCGCGAACTGTGACGTGCTGCATTATTATAATTAAATTAGATTAAATATCGCAATCGCATAACATTGTTATTCATGTTCGCGAACAACAATCGCTACGCGCTGCGCTACCTAGTCTGCATGTTTGTTCGCTAACAAAATTTGAGGTCGGATTCTATACTGTTCTCGAATGACAAGTCTCAAACTAAAATTCTGTAAAAGTATGTTCAACAACAACTTAATAATTTCACTAAAATGTTCGGCAACATTATTCATAAACTTTTGAACTCGTGACGAAAATGTTTTTAAACATTTGAAGATGGATATAGGATCGTCAAAGATGTTCGATTACCGACTTTTTGGGAATGACAAAACACGATTATTGCTGGGCTTATACAAAGTTTAATCTCGCATTAGCCATATCGAACGCTGGTTGACAATAGCTAAAAATTTGCTTTCGAATCAGCTTCCAGACTACATGTGCGGTAATGTACGCACAGCAAACAAAAATCCACACTTGCTTCATATCGACATTGAAGCCGAACAGAAAGCTAAAAACCTGGTTCTAAGCAATTCCATCTTTTGTACAGCTTCCGCATCAGTTCCATATTCTGATGGCATTCCTCGTAAATTAAGCATCTTTTGTTGCCACTGGAACATATAGAAAACTCGGTGACTGACACATGACTTCAAATTTCATCAACTCGGTACATTACGATAGTGGGAAATAAAGTACCTTGGATGTTTCTCAATCTCGGATCAGTCCAAGGCATAGGCAATCGGTGACATTGTTTGCACGACAACACGATTTCATCCTGCCTATAGTGATACGACCTTTGCCACAACATTACTGGTACAACATCATGCAACTGGCACTACACTGCAGGACTATTTTGTGTAACAGTATTTGTTTTGGCATCCAAATATGTTAGCCTTGTTCTTTACTCACCGTGAGTTGAATCGGAATATGAACAGTACATGTTTTGTTGATTGACATTAGCTTAAAGTCATCGTCCGCTAATTTCTGGCAGGACCATACTTCTTCGAAGGATCCAGACGCCTCGGCCATTAATTTTGGTTCATATAGCCAAACTCTTTTTGCCAACGTTGTATTAGCTATCACAAATAATTCTACGACTTGGCAAGCATACCACATTTGATTACAACCACTGGCTATAGCACGGTTTTAAAAGAATTCAGTTGATCGCACCGTATGAAATTCTAACGCCTGAAAACTTGCAGCCAAACTGGACCTGTGAGATTTGTCGACTTCTCCGTGCTCTCGAAGTTTGTTTGTGGTAAGCCGTTTGCATGGAATGTACAACTTTAGTGCCACTGAAGTTTACCGAACCAATTTCTTGCTCCAATATTACAAAAGGAATCGCTTGATCACTATTCCATAAACGTTGTACTCCACACACTCTTGCCATCTCGTCCTTGTTATCCATGAATGCTAGATTGGCATCATTTAATACCCATTTGGCTTTATAAGTTTGAGTGGGTGTCCTCTGGTATCGTAAAAGAGTACCTCGCAATTGGAAAACTCCTCACAAGCATTTATTTTATGGTCAAGGCATTCATAAACCATTACTAGATTATTGCGTAGTCTTCTTAGTTCAAACGGTTCAAGACCTAAATACTTAAGACGTTGATTATAACTAGTAGGTTCTATGTTAAGTCTATTATAGAGTCTCCTTGTAAAGTATCGCTGTACTTTTTCAAGTAGGTCAATATCAGACAGGTAAGATGGAGACCATACTACGGAAGCATATTCAAGTATTGGTCTAACGTAAGTACAATATGATCGCAAAAATGTGTCTTTGTTAGAGTTCATTAAGCAGCGGAAAAGTATATTTATAACTTTGCAGTCTTTAATGCTTATATTTTGGAAATGGGAATTGCTTTTAGCGAGCTATTAATGCTAACGCCAAGATCTTTGACAACATGAACCTGTTGGATCGGTTTGTTTTGTATGGTGTAGTCGTACATGTGGGTTGCGTTACTAATGTGTAGAACATTACATTTTTAATAACAAATAGAAAGTTGCCACTGGTTAGCCCATTATCAATCGAATCTAGAGCAATTTGAAGTTCCGAAACATGATTATAATTTTCCTTAGGAATTTTGCTATATAGTTTAACATAATCAACGACAAGAAACACTACACAAGTTTAAATCAATATCATTAATATATAACAGGGATAGTGTCGGACCCAGTACGCTGCCCTGAGGGACACCGCCAGTAACAGGGAAAAAATCAGAAAATGTATTTTTTATTTTTACTCAAAATGACCTATTAGATAAAAATGCTGATAGCCAGTTATGCAGTTTACCAGTAATACCAAAGCTACGAAGTTTTGATATCAGTTTAGGGTGCGAGACAGTATCAAAAGCTTTAGCAAAATCTATATAGGCAACGTCAACAGTTGCCCCAGAGTCTATGAGTTGGGAGCAATCGGTAACACATTCTAAAACTTGGGTGCAAGTCGAACGTCGCGAAAGAAATCCGTGTTGGTTTTTTGGTATGAGGTTTAGTGATGTTAAATGATTTACTAATGCATTATTTATGATACTTTCCATGACTTTGCAACAATTACTTATAAGAGAAATGGGACGATAATTTACAGGGTTTGAACTATGTCCTTTTTATAGATAGGCACAACAACAGACCTAAGCCAATCGTTAGGTAGAATGCCAGCTACAAATGATTGAGCAAATATTTGGGACAGTGAATAACAGATTTCATCACTTATTTCACGTAGGAGATGTTGTGGTAGTAAATCCGGAGAATGACTATTTTTGTTTTTCAACTTTCGAAGATATTCGTTAACCAGTCTCGGAGTAAAAGCAACCCATGATATTTTGTTTTGGCATAAATCAAGGTTAGTTGGAGTTTTGCCATTGTCTTTAACAAAAACTTTTGAGAAAGTTGAGGCCAACAGGTTGCAACGTTGTTGATCATCCGTAATCATGGTACCGGAATCGGACTTTAGAGCTCCAATTCCAGAACTGGAAAAACATTTGTTTTTAACATAACGAAACAGCTGGTTTCGATCACCAGAGCTCAAAATCTTGTGTTCTCGCTTTTTAGCAAAACTTGAAATCGCTGCGGTGCATTTTCGCGATATATTTTTGTAATGTTCAAAACTGCCAGATAGTTTTGCTTCGCGCCAAAGTTTTCTTTTTTGATTTAGCATTTTTTCAAATATTTGGGGTACAAATGTAACAGCCCCAATTTCATGAAAACGATAAAACGCTCGAAACGCACCGAGATTTTGTGGGGAATATGGGAAATGAACGACCGGACACTGGTGGAGTATGGCCTCCTTATAAAATGATAATTGTGCAGTGTTATTACTGTTGTCATAAAAATAAACAATTGTACCTCGTTTATACTGTATTTATAAGGTCACACTCCACCGCCCGAAGGTGCCCGGGGTGATTTTGGCGCCGAAAATGAAAGAGCACCACGATCAGGGGTGTCCGGTCGATCCTCGTGAAATGAATTGATGCCGTACTGTGTACATAAAACGTTTGTGCATTATATTATACATGATGTTGTAATTGTGCGAAGTACGGGTGTGCGTTCGGAGAGGCCGTGGACCAATGGATATTACAGAAATTTTGGGCATTCAAGAAAAAATGGTCGCCTCCGGCCTGATCCCGGCGCACACGCCGAAGGATCATTACCACCTAATATCTTCTGTGCATTGATACTCGTTTTATATGGTGTCTTTATGCATTATATTTGGTCTAAGAATACTAGGACGAGCTTAGGAAATTCGTTGGTAATCAAAATTCTCGGCCTAGGCGAACTGAAATAGAGCACCTCAGGATACAAAAATTTTTAAGGCATTATTTTGGGGTGCGACACCAAAAGTTCATTTTAGGTTTTTCTACTAATCTTCGGGGAACGGGGGTGACCAAACCATCTTAATAACTTACCAGTGGTGTCAAATTGTCCCGGCGGGTCTAAAAATTTGGTGCCCCGAAATACTTACGGACCCCAAACAGGCGCTTAAGCCTCCAATTTTCTAAGTCCTGAAGGGCACCTAAATTAACCAAAAGTTTCCGATTTTCGGAGCCCGGGACACTTGTCGGGTCCCACCCAAACTGTTTAGCTGAGAACCGGGGCCGCCCACCCCCACGGGTCCGCTCAGGATCCCCTAAACCCGAACGGCACTTCAAAAGTTTGTGTTTCTTACGCCTAAAACGGCCTCTAACGGGCCCCTCGTGGGAGATACATTAAATCTGAAATTTTCATCAGCAGCCGGTCTGCCAGGGAACGATTCTGGTCCTGCCCCCGACCGCCTGCTGTTTTTCGTTCTTGAGCTATCGGCAGAAACGTGCCGATATCCCTAAGAGAAAACAGCACCCTGAGCGCTGTTATATTCTTGCTTGAAAATTCTCCTCGCGCCGACCAGCGCGAGGTTTTGGTTGTTTACGAAGCCCATCTCTCTGCTCGCCGGGCATCTGCAGCTTTATTATTGACCAAGGGGTGAACGTTATTATTGTGTATTAGCAAAGTGTGTCGTCGCCTCGTTGTTATATTAGCTGTTTTATTTTTCCTGGTATGTTGGTTTTGGCGCATTGCTGGATGTATATACGTAGTTATGTCTAAATTTTCAAAAATTTTAACTATTGGCGAGAAGATTGGTTGCCGCGAAGGGCCTAGAAAAAGGGGGGAAGGAACACACTATAAAAGAAGGCAATCTGTTCTCGTGACGGGACCAGTCGAGAAGTTGGTAGACAAAATTTGTCGGGTTTTCGGCGGTTGTCGCCGGTTAGCTTTGCTCGCGGTTTTTCGTTTCATTTCAGCTTTCTTGGTGTAGTGCTCGCCCGGGTGGACTCTTCGGTATGCAGACGTGCGGAAGAGCTCCACCCGAGGCCTTTCAATTTGCGAATTTCGTGGTTTATATTTCAGCCAAGGGCGACCCTTGCGGGCGCTGTGGCGTCTGATGGATGCCCCGGGCCCCTGCAAGTGTCGCGCCCGCGCACGAAAATTCAGGACTCATAGACTTCGGATAAATCTGAACCAAAAGCTGTTCCATGCTCGAGTGGTTCCCCGTTCCCAGGGCCATTTTGTGCTGGTCCTGGGAGTGCCTGCAAGTTCACAAACGTGCGGACGCCGAGTTGTAATATGTTAAAGTAGGGTAAATTTACGTTTGCAGAGGAAATCTTCAATTGGACTTGGTAGTAATTTTACGTAAATTACAAGTTTGTTGAGCGTTTATCCGGCCTATGTGGAGTTTTGCTCGAGATCTCAAAGGGGAAGAGAAAGAGAGTTTTTCACTCTGGACCAGTAGGATTGTGAACTGCCGTTTGCGTGCACGTCAGCAAGAGCCAATCGGACATTTGGCTAGGTTCAATCAAATAGTTTCTTAACATGTATTCAAAGCCAATAGGACTCTGCCTTGCCATTATTTCGGTTCGGTTAAAATTTTGCCCAGCCCGACTCGGGCTTAATTAACCTTTGTGGGTGCCGTTTTCAGTATTTCAAGCGGGTTCAAATTTTGGTTCCCCTGTATGAACCAGTTTCGATTCAACGGTCTAGCTGGATCTTCTGTTCACTCCAGGAACTCTCGCCATGCAGACGTGGGAAAGGGGTGCCTCGGGGTGCCTGGACGGTAGCGCCAGTTTAGTGAAAATTTTGTGCTTTCTTAACGGCAGAGCGGATTTTCATGTTTTCCACGGCATCAAAGGGGCCAAATAGTAGAACAAAACTACAGAAATTGACCGCACGAAATTTTCCTCGGAGAATGCACATGTGCACCTGAACAGCTGAAACGTAAATTGTTGTGTACACCCCGATTGGGTGATGTGTATATATTATATATGTAAAAATTTGTGTATTTTATCGTGCACCTGGAGGGTGGTTTATAAGAGTTTTGTATTGATAATAAGGAAGAGGAACAGTAAATCATCAAAGTGTTTCTGGTACTCAAGCGATTTGGTTTTGTTAGATTCATATGAGATCTTGACCCGCTCAGCAAAGTTCGGCAAACCTTATGCGGAGTGCTTGTTGCTATAGGGCGCATACTTGTTGATTATTAGTGTATGCCATCGGTGTTAGAACTCGCATCGAGTCCCCGCCACTTGAACACCGCTAAATCCGCTATCGCCTTTCCGCTCAGCACGCTCCAGAATTTCTATTCACTCACGTGTTCACTTGGCTGTGTCTCCGCACCCGCTATTAATAGTCAGGCATAAATCACTGAACGGAATTTCACATTAAATATTTTGTCACCACACCTGAACTATCTGACCCAAAAATTACCACTTAGGCCCAAATTTGGTAAATCGAGACATACGTCCTGTTAGACCATTCACAATACAATGTCCATCCCGCAATTTATCACTCTGACCATTTATCTGGTGACCCCATAGGTTATGTCCCACCCCTTCAGGCATTTTCATGAGGGTTGAAATCAAGAGAGGGAATGACGGGTCAACCTCATTACCTATGAGCAGGCCTAGGGGTGGACCCTCCCCCAGGGGGACCTGCATAACGCTGGACACGTGGGTCATCATAGGGGCCAGGCCGAACACCCTGGTAAACCCGCCGGCGGCCTACTAAGCTAAGCGGTTCCCATCGGTCAGACCAGAGTCCACCGGGGAATCGTGTAAGCAGGGGTTGTCCTGGCACCACAGCGAAATTCTAGGGTGGTGCAGCTGGGAGCCCTTAGGGCCAGAACTGGTCCTAGCTGGTACATAAAGTGGGGGCCACGCCGTGAGGCGTCAATAAATTTTAGGGATAAATGAGTCCAAGGCTAATGGATGTCGGACCTCTCGCACGTGTGCATACCTATATGCAGAAAACATGGTTAGGTTCCATAGGGCGTACTTTGTATGATACAGGTGACGGGTTTGTTTCCGCTCCGTCAAGCGAGATGTAAGTACGACTGTTTTAGAAGTGATTCAAATGCGCTAAGTTTGTACAGTCCGGGAGCACCTTGTCTTGCGCAAATTGGACTAAACCTTGCTTGTCAGGTCCATTGTTCGAGTAGGATAGGTCGATCGGTTAGAACATGCAGACCGCAGGTGCTCCCGGATCGTATGAGTACTGGCTGGCCTGGTTACCGAAGTGAGAGTTTGAGACTGAAAATGGATCGAAGAGGAATATGGCAGCAGGCAAGGACACTCGTTTCGCTTTGGATTTGTTATGACTCCGCTGGTGCTGATGTGTAATGACACGAAGTCGGTATTTCAGATACATTGTCAAACGAATTGGATTATATCGTAAGATTAGCATTTCGGCTTAAATTGCTACTTTGGTTATAATCGACGTAGAGACTATTTACGGATTACCTGCATTTTCGCCGCATTCACTTCTGATACGTTGGCAACGCAGTTTAACTAAACAATCTGTGGATATTCTGCTAGCCGATACTTCCGGATTTAACTCTGACGATCTTCTCGTTTCGGCTCATTACAGCGGTGGTGACTGAGTTGGACTTGCCGTCACCTGTCATCTTCTCGGCGCCGCGTTGGACTTCAACGACCATATTTGCGAACTATCGACTACATCTTGGATTGGCTTCTGTGGTGGGAAGTCTCCGGTCGATACTGCTTACCGAACGTGGTAGTATTGTTGACCGTGGTGCTGCATAATTGGGCTATCTATTAATTGTGAACCGTGGTGCCGATAGCCCAGCGCAAACGTCGACACAAAATCCAGCGTATTCTAAAAATCGATCGAGGTAAAGCAATTCGATCTTGGTGCTGACGGCTTAGCCGCGGACTTTCGTGTGAAGACAAATAGACAAGTGGAGCTATGGTCAGTATACATAACTTTAGATTGTAACGTTTCAATAGTAATTTACTGTTAGTTTTGGTATAATTATCACAATAACTTGCCATCATTATGTAACAGGGCCGCTTCGGCCCTGTCACGACTATTTCAGAACTTTCGTACTCAAAATTGTATCGGGACGCGTTGGCACATGGCTGTTTGTAAATGAAAATGTCGTTTGTATTAATGAACAATTTTTGTATAAAATGCCGTTTATATTAATGTACAATTTTTGTATAAAATGCCGTTTATATTAATGTACAATTTTTGTATAAAATGCCGTTTACATTAATGAACAATTTTTGTATAAAACGCCGTTTATTAAGGAACAATTTTAGTATAAAATGCCGTTTATATTAATGTACAACTTTTGTATAAGATGCCGTTTATATTAATGTACAATTTTTGTATAAAATGCCGTTTACATTAATGTACAATTTTTTGTATAAAATGCCGTTTATATCAATGAATACTTTGTGTATAAAATGCCGTTTATATTACTGGACAGTTTTGTATGAAATGTCGCCTATCTTAATGAACAGTTTCGTATAAAATGCTACTTACATACTATGAACCGTTTTGTATATAACTGTCGCTTTATACTAGGGACGAGTGCTACGACCTGACCAAATTGTAAAGAAAGGAGCTGCCGCAACTGACTTGTGAGACCGAAAAGGAAGCCCCCACACCGACGGAAATTGGTTGAAAACCCAACTAGCAGACACTATGTGTTATAGGGTGACGGTTACGACCGTCCGGGAATAGGAGGCCCCTGGCTGCACGTCCAAGAAAACACGTTCGTTAAGAATGAAATTAAAAATATTAAATTTATTTGGTTTTAGCGACACACTAAGTAATGGTCACAGAAAACAACAAGCCAAAATAAGCGGAAATCACACTTTTGGTAGCCTTTGCCAGTGTAAGGGACGACGGATACCGGGTTAATTCGAAGGCCCGCCACCGTCGACGGTACGATGATCCGGAAAACAACCGGAGCAGGCTGGTAGAACACTTTGGGAATCGCGGATGGACATCCAAAATCGCCCCGGACAGCGCCGAAACTTCACTTGTAACGTGTGAAGACAATCGCTACTTACGCTAGGTGGGATTGTCAACGCGGAACCCGGACTGTTACCTTCCATATATTCAGGCCATACCATATACAAATTATGTAAATGTATCTATTTGTGTGTGTGTGTTGTGGACAATTCTTTTAGGTAAAACCGCTTCGTTCCTGTAGCCCATTGTAGGTTGCAACTACTACAAAACCCCACTTTATGACGTTCTCGTTGCCCTATCCCGCATTCAAACCGGTGCATGCGACCCCTCGTTTTGTTCACCGTGACTGGTGGAATCCAACGATATGTGCCGGACCTCCGTCCGAGCCTCTGCTGACCCGCGGTAGCCCCGCAAAGGTGCCTAGCAAGCTGTTGTCAATCACTGATGGGCACCGATAAATCGAGATTTTTCGCTTAACTCTAAAATGGGCGAACCGCCCCTCATTGGATTCGTCTCGACGAGACATCTCCAAAAATACCCGGCGGGTCTCGGTCCGCCGCCCCATTAACCCAGGACAACCAACGAAAGCGCCTCTACCGTAGCCATCACTTTCTCTAATCGCCGCAATTTTAGTACCGTTTTACTTCTGCCGCCCCAGTAGCAATATCACCCCTCGTTCAAATCGCCGTTGGACGGCGAGTCCAACGATACCCGGCGGGCGTCGCTCCGCCCAACCGTTAACGCAGGAGAGCCCGCTAAAGCTCCACATACTAATACACAGAGGAACCCATAAGTGGGTTCCGACCCCTTACTACGTCTACCCCCCTTGTGTTTGGTATCAATCGACGCCGTTTTCCGTCCTGGGACCGAATTTGGCCCCAGCCTCCCGAAAATTCCCCTTGTCCCGCTAGCCTTCCCACGCCCTCCTCGTGTCCTCGCTGTCCTTTCGTTTTTGTCCTCGTTCTCTCTCTAACCGACATTTCTGGTCGGTTTTCTTTGTCGCTCTGTCGTTGTTGATGTTGTTGTTGTTTTTGGTGTGCTATGAGTATGTATTTATCCTGAGCGACCTTTCTGTCGCTCAGGACGCCGTTGTGTCTACTGTGTGTAGTATGTGTATGTGTCTGTGTGTATATATGTATTATGTTTGCATGTAAGTATCTATATATACATATATATCTATATATGAGGACACGACATAAACGAGGACGGACAAGGACAAAACATACAAAAAGCGCTAAAATTTCAGAGTTTTACGGACGGACGAAACGTGTACGGATAGGACGAACAGGGGGGCGATTTAGGGCCCTCCCGCGGACTCTAGGGGCCTTGGAGCAGGGCGCCTGACCAGACAGGAGTGCTTTAAGGTTTGCCCCGTCTCTGGCCCCGAGACGGACAACTTTCCGTCGTCGGCTTCCCCCCGGCGAGCCGTCGGAACGTGAGGATTTGCTGAAAATTTTAAATTAAGCTTGAGCTTTTTCGATGTTTTGCTGTGTCCTCGCGACTCGGGTCACCTTCTATAACGAGATTGAGTTGAGCTGACGAGCGGCATATCATGACCACAAAGGAAATGTCGTTGTTTGCCGACCCAATTAAGACAGGAAGCTCAAACAGTCCAAAAGAAGGGACAGATTGCAACTTTTAAGGACATTACGGGAAATGTGTGGGGATCTAACCATCTTGGGACCGGATGTTGTCTTAAGAACGTGGGCGTTGGATTTGATTTCAAAGAACATCCGGCGCTAATTACAGGAAATTTGAACTTAAAAGCTCAGATTTCATGAGAAAATCGGGGTTAAAATCACATATGGTCAACTTCCGAGTACTCGGAAGATTCAAACTTAAAGTCGGCAAATTTAATTGAAGCCGACTCTCTTTAAGGACATCGACGGTTTACGGTAGTCGTCATGATTCAACTTTCCGGAAGTGTCCCCAATTGGACACTGGACAGAAAACCCAAAAAAGTGGGCGTCAAGAAATCGCCAACGATTGGACGGCGACAAAATCGCCATCCTTAACTACAGGCGAAAATTTCGAGGTTACGACCAACGCGTCGAATCTTGGAATCAGTTCGACTTCGGCAGCGCGGAGTTCGGTCGACTCTACTGACCGGCTCCGACGCATTTTCTCTGTTGTTTTCACTATCAGTTTAACGCTTTTCGGTGCTTTCCTTTTCGTTTGTGATTGGATTCGACGGCCGAAGGACCCGCGTGGACCACTTTGGTCTTGCGGAAGGGGACTAGCATTAGCTGTCCCGGATCAACTACTGTGAGTCAGGAGAGTTGAGCGCATGGGGTTTAGTTTCCCAGCATGTAACAGTGACAGACCGTTCGCCGAGTAGGAAGTTAGATAATAGTAACAAGAACCTTCTCCTTGTAGGGTAGTTTGACAGTGATGCTCGGGCACCCCTCCTGGCTGCGCTGTTTAGATTGCGTGATCACCCTTCCTGCGTCGAGTTCTGTTCTAGGCGTTCTAGGGATTGCACGGAATCGCTGTAGAGCATAGGACAAATAGCCGAAGTCCTTCTGATTCCCCGTGGTCTTAGGTAAGGCACAACATAATGGACGCTTCTCGTCCAGGCTTTACATGACTTGTCTCTTTCGAGTTAGGATCAACGAATTTTCCTGAGCCGACCACGGTAAAATTTCTGTCACAGAAAAATGGGACTTATTCAATGGTTTTGCTATTATGGTTTTCAAACTTATAGCTTAGTGGATTGTTCAACGCCCATGCGGTATTTGGGCTTGGACAGAAACGCAGATTAGGGATGGAGGACTAGCCTCCGTCGGGCTTTAGGAAGCCCTCAAAATTTCTTCTATTTTAGTGAGCTAAGAAAATTTGGGAACCTAAAAGATTAAACAAATTCTAGGCCCACTAACTTGAGCTTAGGGTGTTTGCTGCTTTTACGGACTGTTGTCTCGGAATCATCTTTGCTCAGTTGTTTGAGTCTGATTTAAGAGCACGCAGACGACATTGTCGGTAGGCCTCTCAATTGCTCACCCATCGCATCAGGACGACTGACCGGAGTACCTCTAGGTGTCACCTTGCCCCCGTGTGATCAAAACGAGCTGGAGGAGCACGCCCCCAGCTGAACAAAATTCAGCCGACCTCGACCTAGGACGATGACGCTTCGTTCTGTGGTTATACCCAAGTTTTGGACCCCAAATAACTACTAGGTGAAAACAACAAAGTTTACCGGTGTTCACCACTGCACTACGCAATGGCCTTCTCTGGAGACCCTTGTCTAAAGGAAACAGAACTAAAGCCTGCCCCTGCACCATCACTAGATATCACCTTTGCGGGAAGAACACATTGTGTCCCCGCCTTCAAACAAAATTTTAGGACTTTCTAACATAAAGAAAACTTACCTCCTCGCCCGGGCCATTTCGGCCCCAAACCGGGCGAGTGCAAAACCCCTTTTTCTCTTTGAAGCGAGTTGATCGCTGAGTTTAGCTTTTCTTTGATTTTTTGCTCGGTTTGCCCGTTAGGCTATGTACTATGTATGCCAGGTTTCACCTTTTCTATATTTTCAGTGTCAGCTAGTTACATTTTCCCGTATCATGAGTTGATCCTGCACGGAGAATTTAAGTCCGCTGCAGTTTCACATGTCTTAACCAGTCGGCCATAGGAACACGACATCATTGACAACGAAGTCAATGATAACTCAACTGCACAACACAGCAGTTGAGACACTGCATACAGCAGTGTATTAGGACGACAAAATTTTCGTTAGAGAGAGGCAACGAGAAAACACGGAGAAGACGCAGAGGCGTCCGGGGCCGATCGCCCCGGTCTCGATTAACAAGAAAACGGCCCCGAAGAGTAGGAAATAAGGCCGAGTCACCTCTCGACTCGACGCACTAAGCCCGTAAAACTTGTCCCCCACGAAATACCAGTAGGGAAATAAAACTAGAACTAAAATAACTAGGCTCGCCTCTGGAGGGCGGCCCCGAGATCGATTAGGAAATCGTCTAGAGCCGTTTCGCGTGACAGCCGGCCCCTACCGCTCTGAAACCGGATTAATTCGCCCCCGACCCACCTTCGTTCGGTCAGTCGTACTATTAGGTAGGTAGGGATGCCAAATGATATAGGGCGAATTTATGCATACGCACAAATGAGAGTATATCTTGAGGATAAATTTCCAGGCACTCCTTGTCCCCAGTTAGAGTCGGCACCGCCTTACGTAGCGCCACAACAACGCTGTCGAGATCGCATAGTCAGTCTGACCACCGTTGTTCCTTCCCCGCCTGAGTATTCGTCGCCCAGAGCGACCTGCTTTAAGGAGCGATTTCCGAAGCACTCTAGGGCCCCTGCTTAGTGCACTGCATAGCTGATTAGTTCGCTAACGTTTAGTCGAAGCAGGGATAACCGCCCCTAGTCCACGCACGCGCGTGTATCAGTATGCTCCGTTTATGTTTTCCCTTTTCATGCCTTGCGCTCCATAATCCACCGAACTTAAGTGATCACAGCGAGCTGCGGCTAGGCTACCCTGATTCGTTTTGCTTAGTTCACCCCAACCTTTATTCACGAACACTCGTTCCCAACATTAACCTTTGATCATGTAAATAAACTTGAGTTGCTGACACCGAGTAAAGTCTTATTCAATACTGAGATGATAGGGAGTTTTCTTTTCTGGTTTGTCCGCATGGACGAGCAGGCCTTGTTCGCCATGGCTTGTGTGCGAGAATGTCGCAAGCCCTGACGAGCATGGCCTTCTATCTAATTTATTTGGTGTTTTACTGGAACAAAGGAGTAATATCTAAAGAACACAGTCGAAAAGTTACCTCGTCACCAGCAATAATTCGAAAAGTTCAATAGGGATTTTTGAATACTTTCATCGAAATAGGATTTATTGAAAAGCGCAGGCCACGCCATTGATAATCCGACACTAAACACTCAGGGTTTGTCGGAACCCTGTGGGGGCCACATAGGTCAATGCTCGAACACGGAGCATATCGCGATCTTAACTATGTAACTCGTCTTGAGCTTCAAATTTCTAGGGACATTTTGACATTTTGTTTCAACACTTATCACACTAAAAATAGACTAAACAACTTCCGATCAGTCTAAGACAGGGAATAGCGGCTAAGCTCCATGACCTGCGAGCAGGTGTCGGTGCTAGCCTCCCTGGGGGACCTCAGAAATCATACCCGATACTAGACACATGCGCAACCCTTCGGGCGGGGTCCGAACACACCCCTCGAAGCGCGCCTGCGGCCTGCTAAGCTGCGTAGTTTCTTGGGTCTGACCAAGAATAGGATTAAAATTTGGTATTCACGGTCCACCCTTGAGGTTATAATAGCCGGGGTCGTATGGTCATGGTGTTAGGAAGTTGCGCCATGCAGCTGCGTCACCGGTTATTACAATTATGCCGTTGTGTTTGCGTAATTTGAAAGTTCTTAACCAAAATAAGCAAGTTGTTTGAAATTGGTAATGCTTTCTCGTGTTTTACACGTACCTCTGAACCAAAGGCTGCGTGGGTTGGTGGCTCGTTTTCTAAAATTTCTAGGGACAGAACCTGAATAGTTGGCTAATGGGGGGATGATTTCGTAGTGCGGTTTTTTGACAAATTAAGTTCCACTAACACCGTTTTCGTGCTGGTTGAACCACTTATTGTAAGGTTGGAGAGCACTACAGTCGAAAGGTTTGTAAAAGGACATTGGGAGCTAAGCAAATCATCCAATATAGCGGCCTTGATCACCCTTCAACTGGATTGTGTGCACACCCCACTAACACGAGGTGATAGAGTGTATATACGAGCAGGCCCATAAATTGGTGATAATACGTATTTGGCACTAGGAAAACACAGAAAGGAATAATAAGGAACAATCAGCGAAGCGAAAATTTGGCAAGACCAGGTACATACCTAAGGAATAAGTACATGAGGATTTTAGTGAATTGAAATCTTGCTTAACAGTAAAAGATTCCACAGTAAAGAAAATATATATATCAAAGTATATATCATATCATCTGTACCCACGTCGGACTGGGACCACGGACGCCAGACAAATTGAAACAAATAGGGATTGATAACTAAATTCGGAATCGAAATGTCATTGCCAGCGAGCGCAAATAGAACGCCACTAAGTAGCGCAGCGGGAACGACCAATATAGGAAGTGGCGCTGCCACTACGGCTGGTAGTACAAATGGACCTAGTCCTATCGCTTCGGGAGACCCTCTAGTTGCAATTCTGCAGGAGTGGACGCAGCGAACAAAGACGGCTCCCATCATTCAAGTACGGGGTATCCCACCATTTTCAGGAGCCGATGGACAGGACCTTGAAGCCTGGTTGGCTACATATGACAACTTGACGGACGCAAACGGGTGGACCCTGGACCAGAAGCTAATTTGCTTTCCAACTGTTCTGAAGGGGGAAGCCCTCAAAATATACGAAAGCTTTCCCGATTGTCAAAAGCAAACTTACGAGGCTCTCTGCTATAATATGGGCTTCATGTACTCATCATCGCAACGGGACGAAGACGCTTTAATAACGCTACGCATGCCAGTGCAAGGGGAACACGAATCCGTTGCACTGTACGGACTTGACTTGCAAAACCTTGTGGACAAAGCGTTCCCGGAGGTCGAGGGTGAACAACGCGACGCCTTATTACAGAAATTCCTCCGACAAGGACTACGACGGGAACTTAAATCTGGCGTAATAGGAAAGACATACCCGTCTTTTAAGCACATGATGGACAAGCTCAAATATAAAGAGGACGTTATTTTAGCTTCCCAGAAGAAGGTAATAGGGATACCGGTTCGCAAAAGCAGCCGGTCCAAAACGGTAAACTGCATGTCACAAGGAGGTGAGAATACCCAACTGGTAGATCAAATCCGCGAAGCTTTAGATGAGAATAAGCGCACTGCAGCCAGTAGCGATGCTACCATTGCCCGGCTTATTGATCTGCTAGATAAACGCACCGAACAGCACCAGCTGAACGCGATGATGCAGAATAGTGTGACCTCGGCAGCCGGCGCTAACGCTATTCCAGCAGCACCTATAGGTAACCAGTGCTTTCGATGCGGTTTCATAGGACATTTTGCACGGGAATGCCCGTACTACCGAACCGACGTGTATGACCCACTCCTAAATGAATGCACCCGCTTATCAACGCGCACAGCCCCAGGCTATATGTCGAATGCACCCGCACCCGTTAACGGTTATCCTAGTGCACCCCCGCAGTACAGCAATCGTCCCCGTTATCGAGTAATTGAACACCGAGGAACAGGTAGATCCTCGCGACGCGATGAATGGAATCAACAGCGAGGACCTGTATGGTACGGGCAGCAAGGATACTACCGCCCTGAACCTGTTTCGAACACATACGGAAACTATGGCCGAACTGAATACTATAACCGATCGCGTGTCCGCGATACTAACGTACCTAGCAATTGGCATAACAACTATAATATCACACCTAGCTCGCGTTACACAGGCCCATCACAACCATTGTCAGCTGAAGCAGCACCATTCCGCCCGCGCACACCTAGTAACGGCTGGAACAACGCTAATCAAGTAGGGGCAGCCCCTCGAGCAAGGCCTTCACCGGCGCCTATGAGTCAAAATGACCAATCTGGCCGCCGCAACGCAGGAGTTATGTCAGTAACTCGAGCAGCTGACCCCGAGCTCGCGCATCGTCTAGATGTCATGCGACATGAAATGTTGACCTTAGAGGAACGCGCGGGAGCTGGGTTGAGTACCCGATCGGCACAAATTAACGCAATAATCACCAGAGACAGCACAAATTATGCATACGATGACCCGAAATTGATGCGGAACACGAAGGCCAGGACGCATTTGAACCCGAACCAAGCCCATATCAATTGAACTTATTGCAAACGAACAGAACACCAGCACAAGTATTGCCGCAAGCGACCAGGTCGTGGGGCGACAATGGGGAATACAACGCAATTGACAGCGACCTGACTAGCACAGTAGAAGTAGGGCGTAATAAGGAACCAGCTAACTCTAAAACCGAACGGAGCTCGGTTTCACTGTCTCCGACCCCTGGCGCGCAGGGTGTGACTCGCGACCCTGTGAGCAATGGTCGGCCGACCGATTTATATGTATATCCCAAAATGGAGTCAGCGCGAAGTGATGGAAACCGAGATAAAGAGAGAAGTGAGAGGGGAGGAGGAGTTGAGAACCAAATGGAACCAAAGGAACCTAATGTACCTGATATGCCGAGTGAGAAATATGGGAGATGGCCGTTCGGACTTCGGGGGCCGATTAATAGGGCATCCGTGTCTAGCAATGACCCAAACGCTGGCACGTGTAACCCATCTCGGGCGGCTGCATATCAGAGAAAACCTAATGGCTTATGGATGCGGAACCTAAGGAACCAATGGAGGATGAACCTAATGGAATGGAACCTAGAGAGACGCCGTTCGGACTTCGGGGGCCGATTAATAGGGGTCGCGTGTCAGGCGATGGCTCTAACGCCTAACGCCGGCACAGCACAACCTGGCAACCCGCGAATTTTCACCGGCTTATTCAAAATTGTGTGTGTATAGCGGAACCAGAAGAACCTGCGGAGGAGCTAGTGGACTCAACGGAACCTAATGGACTAGCGGAACCTAGCCCAGCGGAACCTAATGGATCGAATGGAATACCGAGTAACCTAGCGGAAGGGAACCGAGAACCAAGGGAACTAAATGAACCAAGGAACCGAGTGGATGCATCCAATACTAAACTGACTCTAACCAATTTAGGGCGGCCTTGTGAGGCCCGTGCAGCGTTTCAACCGACCGGGGAAGACCGTGAAGGACACTGGTCAGGTGCGATGGAGACATTCGGGAAACGGGTCAGCCCGATTGTCCTAACTCCGTTCAAAATTCGAGAGCGTATGTGTACCCTAGAATCTTTGGAGGCCGGGGAAGACCGTAGAGGACACTGGCCAGGAGAAGGGAGGCGTTGGGAAGTGAGCCGTCCCGATGGCCCGAGCTCCGTTCAAAATTGTAATTTATGTGTAGGATCAAACTCGTGTAGAGCCCGATCCCTAAGTGTGAAGGCCGTGGGATCTGACCGGGTCGGAAACTACGGTTTGAGTCTGTCGTGGCATAGCCAATCCAACCGGCAGGTGAATATGTGTGTGTTCGAATCTGAGTCGGCCAGAACCGATGCCTCCAGCGCGTGTGTAGAACCGGGAAGAGAAGCTGTGCCGCTCGTGAGTGAAAAGGGTTCCGACCCACATGGAGGCAAAACTGAGCCGAGCGCCGAAGTTAATTTTGGTGTGGATGATCATAGTAGTCGAGCAACAATGAGCCTAATTCTGAATGGTGAGAATGAGACATTGGAATGGAAGGAACAAACAAAACTTAGCGGTGAACCAAGAGAACCAATGACCGCTAGCATGAGCTCGAATATTATGATTGTGACACCTGTGGTACCCGGATTGGACATAAACGCCCAAGCGAGCAACCGGATAGTGGAACAAACAGCAACATCACCCGGGACAATAACCTGTTACTTAAGTAGCGAAGTAGTTAAGGAAATTGGATATGGATCGACCGGATTGCCGGTCAACCTGATGGATATAATTGAACAAACACTGGCTACACCTAGATCATCGCGAATTAGACCGCTTTGGAACCCCATTGACGTGAACCCCACCACAGAACTTAATGACGATCCAGTAGCACAAGCTGAACAGTCCATGCATCCACTAAGCACGCGAACTAATACCCAACACACTCTTGATCTCGCGCTAAGAAAGATATTTTCCAAAGGTCCTACTGAAGAAAAGGTAGAGCCCTTAACTCTGCAGGGATTGCCCAACGAGGAACGATTAATATTATTGGGACCGGACTCCGAGTTCGCACCCACGATTATAACCGTGGGACCTAGGAAGGTGCCCCGCTATTCATTCATAACGTAACTGACGTTGACGTAACTGAGGATGGCCGGGCAATACTGACCAGGTCGGTACGGCCCTTCTCAAACAGACGAAGCCGACGATACGCAGCAGCTGCAGAATTGTGGAGCCGAGAGATTAGATTCATTGGAATACTGTTTTTCCTGCTTGTCGTTCAACAATTGGGTCAAACCCAGGCAATCGCCACGCCATTTTCGGATCAAGTAGCATGCTTAGGAGCCATGGTTAACCAACAAGTAGGGCCGTTAACCGCAGGGTCTGGCGATAACAGCCTCGCGTTCTACTTTTCTACCGATCGTTTTGCGATTGTCCCTAGATGGGTTGCAACCGAGCAGGCAAGCAACCGGTATGGCGTGGTGTGTCTACACCCCAGGAGTAAACCATGCCTGGGAAACTGTTGTCCCAACCCGAATTGTACTACCATGCCGGACTTACAACGTAAAGTTCAAGAGTTGGAACGAGAATTAAGGAGCACATATCAGGGTGTGCTAGATACAAGTTATTACATGGCTCTAATGCGCGAATATTGCGAAGCGAATGTCCATTTTTGTGAAGATCCTAAGGCCCGTAAGAAAAGGTTTCTCGCCGCGCTAGCTGGAGCTGCTGGTGTGATTACAGGATTTTTAGGAGTAGGAGTAGCCTTTACAAATGCAGTGCATCTAAAGGACCTGAATAAACAGGTGATAGCATTATCTAAGGAAATGCGAAACACTTACAGTGTGGCTCAAGGCAACTCGCGAGGGATTCTGAAATTAACACGCGCTAATGAGGAGCTCTAATTATTCCTACACCATGAGATGCAGAAATTGGTTGGCATGATAGAACAAGTTAGGTGCCAGGAACAACGCTACGTGACGGAGGTACACCGCGAATTGGTAAACCACATGTTTCGCACTAACCTGCGCTCTTCGGGCGACGCCGTCATGGACGCCATGATGAGCGGGCAGCTATCACCAAAAGTGGTGGATGCCGCGACACTAAAGCGTCTATTCGAAAGGGATCCGAGAATAGGACAAACTATACTACCACGCGAGCCGGCGCTAGCTTACCAATTCGGGCAAATTTACCCGGTGCACATTGACCTGGGCACGTTCAAGTTTGCGTTAATCTTAAGGGTACCGTTAGTTACGTCGGACGACGTCCGGCCTTATTTTCGGATATACAACGTCGGTTGGAACGTACCAGAGCGTAGCGCGCATATGAGATTACCTCTGCCGGAATACGCCCCGCGAGTTGAACAGGCACGATACGAGGTGCTGAACTTGCACGCATGCAATACGCGACCTGGCATTGCTTTTTGCGAGGTTCACGCTTTGGCCAACGACCATTCTTCACGCTGTTTGGACTGGATCATCATGGGCGAAGACGCTCCAGAGGACACACGCCGCATATGTAGGAACAGCGCATTGGTCGGACCAATGGTCAACCATACCGACGTGTACACCACCGCTCAAGATAGTATTAATCCGAACCGCTGAGCCCAATGCCGTGGTCTCCAAGCAAAAGCACCTCAGCCACGTGACTCGCGGAGAAACCATTAAGATACCGGAAAATGGAGTGCTATCGCTGTCACACAGCAATTACACCCAACTAGTGGTCGGACCACTAATGCTCGCTAGTACATTAGACGCTCAAGAGGTCATCGTCCACATTGGACCTAACATCACCATACATGACTTCCCAGATATTCCTCTTAGGCCTATCACCTTGAGCTCACTAGAACATGCCAAGGCTACCAACTTACAGGTCCAACAGATAGCTGGTGAGCAGTTGAAGAAGATAATTGACTTTCCGTACATTACGACAACAGGAGTAGCTCCTTACCTTTGGACTCTCGTTGTGCTGATAGTTGTGGGTATAGGAGCAATAATTTACTTTAGGAAGAAAGCAGGCTTCTGCCCGAAATGCATAAAAGGACGCATACAGCGGTGGTGGCAGCAGCGACCATGTAGTCAGACGGACCCGAAGCGACTTGAATTGAACATCAAGACCTGGAATGAGTATAGCACCCCAGGCGCTCCTAGACCAACAGTCTCAGCCCCAGCCCGTTCCACAGAACACCTGGAATTGCGGACATTGAGCCCTCGTCGATCCGCTCGACTAAATAACCCCAATGAGGACGAGGACGTTGTCCTGGTGGAACCTACGCAACTATTTGCAGTATCCGAGCGTGCGCAACGTAGGGGACATCGTACCGTGTCTTACCATCGGCAAGTCAATGCCATGCACCACACAGACGCACCGTTGCTTATCAACGCTTTTATCTACCGGACGCCGGTACTCACGTTGATCGTTACGGGCGCCGACGTCTCTATCGTATCACAACATTTGGTAAGTAAGCTAGGACTTCAGCCCCGCCCAGACGACTCGACACGGATAGTATCGACAACCAAACAGGAATTAGCACTGGACGGTAGCATAAGTGTACCCTTATCAATTAGACCTATCAAGGTGCAGACGGAATTCTTCGTTACCCAAACCGCTCCGTACCATTGCATTTCAGGAACAAATTTCTTGTCACAACTGCCAAAGTGCATCATAAATTTTCGCGAGCGCTGTTTAGAGATTGGTATAGACGAGGAAGAGGCCAAGCTACCCTTCGCAGGCTTAGAGCGCTATGACCCACCCTTAATAGCAGTGATGTGCAGAAAACTCACTACCGTCGAACCAAATACAGAAACGGTTATCAACGCTATCCCCGAAATTGCTGACACAGGTGTAGGACCCGCCCTATTTGTCCCCGCTCCTGACATAACTGATATCGCGACGGCACACGCATTGGTGCTTAGGAGTCAGCGGACCATACCAATCGCGGTTATCAATTTTGGTAATACACCGGTCACCATATACTCAGGGCAGACTATACGAAGTCATGAGCAATCCAACTATACAATTCCTTAACGATACGAATCAAAATTTGATACGATACGAGGAACATAAGGAGGCTAAACAGCTAAACCATATCACTACCCACCCTGAGAGGAATATTGAACACATTGAGGCAGGCAAGCGCTCCATTGATCGTGAACGGGCTCAAACCGTATTGAGTAAAATAGACATTGACAGGACACTACTATCGCCCTTAGAATTAAAACAACTGAAAACCGCAATTGCTGAAAATGCGGACGTATTCAGCACCCATGATTTTGACCTAGGACGATATACTGAACACCGACACCGCATAGAAACAAGGGATGCAAAGCCAATCAAGCAAGCACCGTACAGGCTGGCGCATTCCTTACGCGAACCACTTAGGGAAGAACTCAACAGCGTGCTGGACGCAGGTCTCATATCCCCGTCAATTCACCTTGGGGATCTCCAATAGCCTACGTAACAAAGAGCGATGGGTCTCTCCGACTCTGTGTCGAGTTTCGGAAAGTCAACACAGTAACAGAACAAGACGCGTATCCACTGCCACGCATAGATGACATATTAGGATGTCTCAGGAATACGAAACTAATGTCCAGTTTGGACCTAAATAAAGGATTTTGGCAGTTAGAACTAAATCCTGAAACCAAAGATAAGACATCTTTCGTGACGGTGCACGGACAGTATGAGTACAACGTCCTACCGTTCGGCCTAAATTCATCCCCCGGAGCCTTTCAGCGTTGCATGTCAATGATTTTGAAGAGACTTGAATGGGAAAAATGTCTAATATACATCGATGACATCCTAGTTTTCTCACCATCATTCGAAGCCCATCTAGCAGACTTGATTCGGGTTTTCGACCGTTTGCGCAAAGCGAATTTGAAACTCAAACCCTCAAAGTGTCACTTCGGACGAGGCAGCCTCAAGTATTTAGGGCACATAATTAGTACCGAAGACGTCAAACCAGACCCAGAAAAGGCTATAGCCATAGAAGAATTTAAACGTCCGGAGACGTTGAAACAACTCCAAAGTTTCTTAGGACTTGTAGGGTATTACCATAAATTCATCCAAAATTATTCGGACATCTGTGAACCATTAAATGAATTAAAACGTAAGGATACAGAATTCAAATGGACCCCTAGGTGTGTTAAGCTTTCAAGAAACTGAAACAAGCCCTACTAGATGAACTGGTCCTAATCCACCCTGATTTCACGCAGCCGTTTATCCTGCAAACGCCCGCTTCCGGATATGCTATGGGTGCAGTGTTATCCCAGAAAACTAAACAAGATATCAAACCCATTGCATACGCTAGCAAGGCCCTCCTTGATTATCAACGCAGGTACCCCGCAATAGAAACCGAGGCTCTCGCTATTAGGTGAGCCGCACTACATTTCAAGCATTACCTTGTAGGGCACAAATTCCATATTGAAACCGACCACAAACCACTTAAAACTCTCTTTGATAAACCACCCAGAAATTCACGCTTATCTCAATGGCGAAGTGAGCTATTACTTGAGTTTGGGGGATTCGAGATATTGTACAGGCCAGGCAAGGAAAATGGCAATGCAGATGCTCTATCACGCGGCCCTAGATACGACCCATCTGTAGTTGAGGAGCTAGGAGATACCTGCGAAGTCCTTATGATGGGCCGAGGACGACCCACCGGACCTCGCCCGCCAACAACCAGCGCAGCATGGGACCAATCGCACCTGACGTATCCCGTACGTACAGTACCACCGCTCGCAACCGGTGCGCCAACACCTATAATAGGAAGCCCAATAGCTCCCCCTAGGCAACCCAATCCTGAAGCCATCCCATCGCTACTAGTAGCCGACACACAAGCAACTACAGTACCCCCAGCAACGCTGACCCAACAAGCAGCCACGCTAAGTTCTATCCTGATTAGGATGGATCCGGGAGAAGCTCCAGTAATGTCGGTGCGTACAACCACTATCTCGGGTCCTGAAGGCAGACCTTAGGCTCGAGGACCCAAAAGACCATTTCGCACCGAATCAGAAACAATGGGCCAAAGGGCAACCACTTTACCGACCGAACAAGAGTTTGATAGGCTCATGAAATCAATGATGCACTATGAAACTGAAATACTACCAACCGTCCGAATTGAGGACGCACAGGACACTCATGAAAACATATATTTGCCATTCTTTTCGGATCTCCCAGATTTTAATTTAGTACGGCTCTTACCATATATCCAACACAACGACCCAGAGTTGGGTCCAATTTGGTGGTATCTATATAACAAAACACGGCCTAGGGCCGAATTGGGCGCGCTAAGAATAGAAATGCGGGCACACTATTTTGAATTAGCCACAGATACCAAAATATTATACATGCACCCACTACAGCCCGGGGACATAAATTACAAGTTATGCGACCCGATCACATTGGTATAGCAAATACTCAAACACGAACACAACACCTTATATGGAGGACATCCTGGCCATGACCGGCTTATAGCTAAACTAAAACAGTTTTACTATTGGAAAGGTATGTCCGAACACGTACAACAATGGATCAGGCGATGCACTCTATGCCAGTCCGCGAAGGACCCAATTTCCCGGATAACCACTGGATTGGGTAGGGTTCCGTTGGCAAATCAACCAATGTACCGTGTATTTGTAGACATACTAGATATTCAGGTCAGGTCGCAGGCAGGTAATCGCTATATAATTGCATTTATAGATCAGTTTACAAAATTTGCAATAGCAGTGCCAATAAGGCACCAGGATGCTCACACAGCTGCCCATATATTCCTATATGAGGTAGTCAATAGGTACGGAGCTCCCAGGGAGCTCTATTCTGATAGAGGAGGTGCTTTTACTGCACACATGTTAGAAGAGCTGTGCCAGAAAATGCAAATATTTCGGTACATGAGTCTAGCTTATCACCCTCAAGCAAACGGGGAGATAGAAAAATTCAATAGGACACTACTACACTTGTTACGAGTAAGTGTACCACAGGATGACCACCACTCATGGGATGTATCCCTACCATTTTGCATAATGGCCTATAACTCTTCGGTACACACAGCAACAAAATACCCACCCTTTTTGCTAATGCACGGATTCTATCCTAGGTTGCCCGGAGAATATGACACGCATGATGCAGCCACTGGATACATAGGTGCTCACTCCTATAGGGCCAACGCGCAGCGCTGGATGGCTTCTATTAGGGAGCGTGCATACCAATCAATGAAAGCCCCTCAAGAATTAAATTGGCTAAGGTACGATAGGCGAGCTCGCGCACCACGCTACCATACAGGACAATTAGTTTGGATTTATAGGCATGATACCACTCCAGGAACATCTAGAAAGCTCACGCCTCGATGGTGTGGACCATGCGAAATATTAGGGATCACCCCACCGTGCATGCGCGTACGAATGCATTCTAATCCAGAAGGTATGGCGCATGTTGTGCATATTAATAGAACTAAACCCTGTTTTAGGGCATTAGATCCAGTACCCAACGTAGGTGATTGCTTAGGTCAGGTACACGCTTCTATATTAGAAAGAGGTTTGAATGAACCTACACAACGAATTATCGCTGATAGGGATTTCGTCACCGAGATAGAACCGGTAGACGAAGTAGCAGTACGCACCGTGCGAACAGCAGTCAGTGATAGTTCCGATACGGAAAGTATAGAAATGGGTGATCCCAATGACCCTTACGTATACCGTCGGACCTATGCTGAGATTGAGGCCGAGCAAGCAGCAATGGAACATATTGAGTATCGGACGGACGACTACGAACCTCAAAATCCAAGGACGGTCAGGAATCGGATCCCACTAACCGACCCGGATAGGGAAATAGAACCTTTCTGGCCACCAATAGCGCAGGAACAGGTTACTCAGGAGGACTTTTCGTACATACCAGAACCTGGTAGCCGAGACACGCAGGTAGAGTACGGACAACATACAGTGCCAGTGACCACCATGGAAGGAATAGTGGCTACCAGTGAAGAAGGCCCGTTTGGCGTACCGACAGTAGGTGTTGGAATACTCGAGGGATAACAGTTCTACCCAGCGGACATGACGCTATCCACCACGCCACGCGGAGCTTCAGGCGGAATCGTAGTACCAGGACCATACACCTCGGGGGATTTACGCTACGCAATTATGCTCCGCGCAGGATCACCCACTATTTCAATCGCGACCAGCTGAACACTTTATGGCATCACGATTGCGAGTACCAATGGAGATGGCAACTCAGACTGTAGGGGACTATACGACGATGCGTCCTTATAGCGCTCCACCAGCGGCCGCTGACAGGCCCATGTCTCCTCATCAGTGGGTCTTTCGCGAGGCACCCCTGACTCAGCCACCTCCAGGGTCACCAATGTCCAGTTACCTGTCGGAGAGCTCCGGAGAGGGCACGACAGTAGACGTGAGAGCAGCTGAAGCACACAATGATCTGACTAGCCACACCTCGCAGGAACCCTCTTCAGCCGTGCGACATGGCCAGGCAGGACTAGGAACATCAAGCAGTGGTTCTAGGACACCTACCACACAACCGGGAGCCTCGGACTCACTTAGTGAATTCACTCTAGCGGAATAAAGTAGTGAACCACCCGCACCTCGAAGAGGAACTGGGCGGGCAGTGACACTAAGTACCCCTCCCCGCACCCGAGCACCGCCGAGCGAGCAAAGGAGCACGCGAGCACCGCCGGACGAGCCGAGCAAGGAAAAGCCCTTGTTGGACGGGCCACCCAACGGAAACAACTCGTATCGGCACGAGGTGGTTCAACTATTCAGTTTACCAGCATCGAACAACCGGGACCGTCCACAGTGACCATTACCGAGTTGGTTCGCACCACTACCACCACAACCTCCTCGGGAGTAATACGGCTCAGTACCGCACATGCAACAGCCCCAACCAGGCAACTTTTGCATCGACAGGCTAGAGACCGGGTCTTTAGGCCATACGGCGCAGCATCGGACGAGGAAGTAGGAGACGCATTACGCAGACCAAGACGCGTGACTTTCCAGGAACCAGAGACAACCAGTGTCGATGCTGCCGGAACAGCAACCAGGCTAGCTTCTGCCACACGCGCACAATCCACTAGTGTCATCTTCAGTGACTATCGCGCCAATACTGACCCCAAGACCACTTCTGATGGGTGAACGCTCTCCAGGCGGAACTTTACTACCAACCACATTCCCACGCTACCCCTCTAGCCAAGAACTGCACTCCGCCGCTTGGCGACAGCGCGTACCTCGACCACCACCCATGAGGAATCTGAGTCCGATGAGCCGGATCCGCAAGTGGACTAAACTACTCGACACAACGGCACGTACCTCGAGGTAGAACCCAAATTCCCCGCAAAACCCAGAACAAGGGTGAAAGTTAAGGCAGACCTAATTTTCATCCATACCATGTAAATTTACCAGTGCTTCCTCCATTTCAGATGCGCCGTAGCTACAGCCACAACGACTTCCGTGCACCCTGACTTCCGCAAGGAGTACTACATACGCCGGCGGTGTGCGATGGTCACCGTTACCCGACCGTTTCCCGAAGCCACATGAACAGCTCACGCTTCTGGGATGCGGTCGCACTCAAGCGTTCAAACCGGACTACGCTGGCAAACGAACATTATCTGCATGGTGGCTTCAAGCACAACGGCCGCCAGCTCGGTAGCGCCACCGAGCATTTCTACCTGACAATCTTGGAGCTGTTGGGTTTTGTCACCGTGGTCGCCAATATGCTGAACCAGCGGATGTCGCCGAAGGAGGTCAAACTGCGCAGCGTAGCCCTCCTCCACACTCTACCAGCAAACGCCCGACGGTGGCTCCGGTCGTACCAGCTGCACATAATGCGCCCAATCCTGCTGGCGAAATTCCAGGAGCTCGAATATTGGGAGGAGCAGGACGATTCGGGCCACAAACCGCTCCGTAACGACGCCTTCGACAATTTTTGGGACACGGGTGTCCACCCGAGCGAGTGCGGTGCGGACCAACCGGCGCACCACAACGTTCTAGGACATTTGTTGTGCGACATCAGGTCGTTCCACCGCGACCGTTTCGTGCGGTGGCCGAGAACCATTGTCGTCGGTGACGAGCGCGCTTTGCCACTGTTGGATGTGGCCCACGATCACAACCGGATAACGTTCGTGCGGCCCGGACTTAATATCATATCGCTCATCCACTGGGCAAACGCCTTCCTGACGCCGCAGACGGATTGCGTTATCATCATAGGCGGCTACGGGGACGTTTGGCATTTGCCTAACAAAGCCTTCTCGCCCGGCGCCTATCTCAAGCGGATCAAGCGCCACCTAATGGTTTTCGAACAACGTCTCCGGGCAGACGCGGCCGTTGTTATCACCGCACCGGCGCCACACTGGGACGCCTTCCAGGTCGACAGTACAGCGTGGTTCAACGAATTAATCGAGCGGAGAACCAGGACGGTGGATGGGCATCAGGCGCTCATGAGCGTCATCATGCCAAAGTGGCCCACGGCGCTGAGTGGAATCGAGGCCTGGGATGCAATTGGCCCCTTTAATCGGGGCGAAGAGCGCCAACGATGGGCCGAGCCAGTGGTCTCACCGCCGTTCTGGCCGCAACTGCGCGACTGGACTGAAGAACTGATCTGGCGCACGGACATGTATTGGCACATGGGTGAAGCTCACCTATATAACCAAGCTGAGCCATGGCAAGAGTAAGAGTAGTACCCATCGAAACGGGGGGGGGGGAGAAGTGCTCATTTTTAAAGAGTGAAGGAAATGCACGGAGTAGCAGGTACAAGTCAACGCGTAGGTAGAACAGAGTAGGATGAGCCAACCAGCGAGCAACTAGCGAAATAGAGCGACCCTACACAACGACAACCCAAATATCTATGTGACTTTATTCTTACAGATGGCCAGCACCCCGCAACCGCAACGCCGAGCAAACTCGGAGGCGATCCAGCGGACGCGTATCGGTGAGTGGGCCATTCGCCCCACCAGAATCAACTTGGTTCCAGCTTCTGGCGATCCCGACCTACCGCGTGGATTTAACCAAGCCATACGTGACATTTCTATCCCACGGTACCGAATGGCCGGAATTGTCAAATATGCACGAGGCACCAATCCCATTCGCACACGACGGCAACACCTTGTCGACCGTCGAGAAACACTATCAAGTGCAGGTGCTCTCACTGCTGGAACTGACCGACGCCGTCCGAGAACTGTTAGGGGCGGCTGAGTGTGGGTGCGCTTTGAACACTCGCGGCCGTCTGCTTAGCGTTGCCATACCGGAATTGTGCGGTTTTGCGGCTCCCGACAACCACACTGTTGGAGGCCACAACGGACACTTCTGGGACGTCGGGCGCACCTCGCAGCTGCAGCAGCATGAAGCCCCGACGCGTTGTCACACGTCATGGGCCGATTACTTGAGGAGGTAGGGACCCCCTGGCAGCCCTGGCCCAGACGATTGTGGTAGGAGACGCCCGGCGCTGCCACTGCAGAGATGGCCCCGAAAACAAATGGATTGTCACGGATGGCCCGGATCCCCTGGTGCGGTTGCTGCGTTGCTGCCATTTCACGTCGCAAACCGCTGTATTGTTCCTGACGGGTTCCATAGCGTACGTGAGGCACCTGGAGTAGCTCTGCCGCCTTGCCGAGCGCCGCCTTTGTAATTGCGGCACTGGCGTATTGCCGCCGAGTCGCAGCCCTAGCCTCGTCTGCGCACGGCACTGACGGCTGCCCGCGGACGCCTGTCCTGGCCGGCTCAGTTGGCCCCGGCGACGCATGACCTTCTGTTTTTGCCTTCTGGCCTTGCGTTCGTGCGAAGTGGGAGGGAGAGCCGCTTGGGGCGGAGCTGCTTTTGGGCCGGTGGTGTGCTTTTGTGGCGGATTGCTGCGGGTAGCGTTGTTAGGGAGGAGCTAGGAGCAAATTGAGGAAATGGCGATTACTCTCGAGAATGGACCGCGAGCGGAAGAAGAATAGTAACCGACAACCACGAAGAGCCCTACAACTCAAAGACGCGAGCTCGGGAACTAAAGGGGGTTGGGTTGGCTTGGTGGGTTTCTTGTTTGGGTTTTTTTTTTTTTTTTGTTTGTTGGTGGCTTCGCGGTTTCGGGGCTGGTTGGGGTGGGTGTTGTTTTATTTTTTGGTTGTTAATGATATATATAAAAACGAACTTAAAGCACAATTAAAATAGGACAACAAATTTTCA
Source organism: Trileptium ribeirensis (assembly GCA_030248225.1). Taxonomy (NCBI): domain Eukaryota; kingdom Metazoa; phylum Nematoda; class Enoplea; order Enoplida; family Thoracostomopsidae; genus Trileptium; species Trileptium ribeirensis. Next base: position 9,017 of record JASANE010008204.1, on the reverse strand, counting down.
TAGGAAACAAAACTAGAATTTTAGCCCATAAGGGAAAACTTCGAAAATTTCCGGAAAATAAGGGAGAAGGGGCGACGTTTTCACGTTTTCTCACGTACAGGAATATCGGACAACACTAAGTCGCCATTCTACCCTGAAATTTACAATATTTTTACGGACATTTATACAAATTTTACTAAAATCTATCAAATTTTCACTGAAATTTATCAAATTTTCACCGAAATCTATCAAATTTGCCAAATTTTGACGGAAATTCTGGAAATCTGGCAAATTTTTTTTCCAAATCTGCAAATTTTCATAAATTTTCACGCATGATTTTAAAACCCTTGGAAATTTTACGTGAATTTCATAACAATCTCTAAACTTTTCAAGCTAAATCGAATGACGGGCTGTACATCTATGGATCTAAGGCGAAATTTCACACATAACCATCTTTCCATTCGATTTACACTCTTACTCTAAGTAAGGAGTGTAATAAATGCAAAAAATTTTAAGAGATGTAACATCCCCAATTTTATGAAAACGATAAAACGCTAGAAACGCACCGAGATTTTGTGGGGAATATGGGAAATGGACGACCGGACACTTGTGGAGTGTGGCCTCCTTATAAAATGATAATTGTGCAGTGTTATTACTGTTGTCATAAAAATAAACAATTGTACCTCGTTTATACTGTATTTGTAAGGTCTCACTCCACCGCCCGAAGGTGCCCGGGGTAATTTTGGCACCGAAAATGAAAGAGTATTACTGTTGTCATAAAAATAAACAATTCTACCTCGTTTATACTGTATTTGTAAGGTCACACTCCACCGCCCGAAGGCGCCCGGGGTGATTTTGGCACCGAAAATGAAAGATTACCACGCTCAGGGGTGTCCGGTCGATCCTCATGAAATGAATTGCTGCCCTACTGTGTACATAAAACGTTTGTGCATTATATTATACATGATGTTGTAATTGTGCGAAGTACGGGTGTGCGTTCGGAGAGGCCAGGGACCAATGGATATTACAGAAATTTTGGGCATTCAAGAAAAAATGGTCGCCTCCGGCCTGATCCCGGCGCACACGCCGAAGGATCATTACCACCTAATATCTGCTGTGCATTGATACTCGTTTTATATGGTGTCTTTATGCATTATATTTGGTCTAAGAATACTAGGACGAGCTCAGGAAATTCGTTGGTAATCAAAATTCTCGGCCTAGGCGAACTGAAATAGAGCACCACAGGATACAAAAATTTCTAAGGCATTATTTTGGGGTGCGACACCAAAAGTTCATTTTCGGTTTTTCTACTAATCTTCGGGGGACGGGGGTGACCAAACCATCTTAAGAACTTCCCAGGTGTGGCAAATTGTCCCGGCGGGTCTAAAAATTTGGTGCCCCTAAATACTTACGGACCCCCAAACAAGCGCTTAAGCCTCCAATTTTCTAAGTCCTGAAGGGCACCTAAATTAACCAAAAGTTCCCGATCTTCGGAGCCCGGGACACTTGTCGGGTCCCACCCAAACTGTTTAGCTGAGAACCGGGGCCGCCTACCCCCACGGGTCCGCTCAGGATCCCCTAAACCCGAACGGGACTTCAAAAGTTTGTGTTTCTTACGCCTAAAACGGCCTCTAACGGGCCCCTCGTGGGAGATACATTAAATCTGAAATTCTCATCAGCAGCCAGTCTGCCAGGGCATGATTCTGCTCCTGCCCCCGACACCTGCTGTTTTTCGTTCTTGAGCTATCGGCAGAAACGTGCCGATATCCCTAAGAGAAAACAGCACCCTGAGCGCTGTTATATTCTTGCTTGAAAATTCTCCTCGCGCCGACCAGCGCGAGGTTTTGGTTGTTTACGAAGCCCATCCCTCTGCTCGCCGGGCATCTGCAGCTTTATTATTGACCAAGGGGCGAACATTATTATTATGTATTAGCAAAGTGTGTCGTCGCCTCGTTGTTATATTAGCTGTTTTATTTTTCCTAGTACGTTGGTTTTGGCGCATTGCTGGATGTATATACGTAGTTACGTTTAAATTTTCAAAAATTTTAACTATTGGCGAGAAGTCTGGTTGCCGCGAAGGGGCTAGAAAAAGGGGGGAAGGAACACACTATAAAAGAAGGCCCTCTGTTCTCGTGACGGGACCAGTCGAGAAGTTGGTAGACAAAATTTGTCCTGTTTTCGGCGGTTGTCGCCGGTTAGCTTTGCTCGCGGTTTTTCGTTTCATTTCAGCTTTCTTGGTGTAGTGCTCGCCCGGGTGGACTCTCCGGTATGCAGACGTGCGGAACAGCTCCACCCGAGGCCTTTCAATTTGCGAATTATTTCGTGGTTTATCTTTGAGCCAAGGGACAACCCTTGCGGGCGCTGGGGCGTCTGATGGATGCCCCGGGTCCCCGCAAGTGTCGCGCCCGCGCACGAAAATTCAGGACTGATAGACTTCGGATAAATCTGAACCAAAAGCTGTTCCATGCTCGACTGGTTCCCCGCTCCCAGGGCCATTTTGTGCCGGTCTTGGGAGTGCCTGAAAGTTCACAAACGTGCGGACGCCGAGTTGTAATATGTTAAAGTAGGGTAAATTTACGTTTGCAGAGGAAATTTTCAATTGGACTTGGTAGTTATTTTAGGTAAATTACAAGTTTGTTTAGCGTTTATTCGGCCGAAGTGGAGTTTTGCTCGAGATCTCAAAGGGGAAGAGAAAGAGAGTTTTTCACTCTGGACCAGTAGCATCGTGAACTGCCGTTTGCGTGCACGTCAGCAAGAGCCAATCGGACATTTGGCTAGGTTCAATCAAATAGTTGCTTAACATGTATTCAAAGCCAATAGGACTCTGCTTTGCCATTATTTTGGTTCGGTTAAAATTTTGCCCAGCCCCGACTCGGGCTTAATTAACCCTTATGGGTGCCGTTTTCAGTATTTCAAGCGGGTTCAAATTTTGGTTCCCCTGTTCGAACCAGTTTCGATCAGTCAACGGTCTAGCTGGGCCTTCTGCTCACTCCGGGGAACTTTCGCCATGCAGACGTGGGAAAGGGGTGCCTCGGGGTGCCTGGACGGTAGCGCCAGTGTAGTGAAAATTTTGTGCTTTCCTAACGGCGTGGCGGATTTTCATGTTTTCCACGGCATAAAAGGTTTTCGTAAAATTTGTCAAGGGCCAAATAGTAGAACAAAACTACAGAAATTGACCGCACGAAATTTTCCTCGGAGAATGCTCATGTGCCCCTGAATAGGTGAAACGTAAATTGTTGTGTACACCCCGATTGGGTCATCTGTATATATTATATATGTAAAAATTTGTGTATTTTATCGTGCACCCGGAGGGTGGTTTATAGGAGTTTTGTATTGATAAAAAGGAAGAGGAACAGTAAATCATCAAAGTGTTTCTGGTACTCAAGCGATTTGGTTTTGTTAGATTCATATGAGATCTTGTCCCGCTCAGCAAAGTTCGGCAACATTAAGCGGAATGCTTGTTGCTATAGGGCGCATACTTTTTGATTATTATTAGTGTATGCCATCGGTGTTAGAACTCGCATCGAGTCCCCGCCACTTGAACCCCGCTAAATCCGCTATCGCCTTTCCGCTCAGCACGCACCAGAATTTCTATTCACTCACGTGTTCACTAGGCTGTGTCTCCGCACCACTCTGCGCCCGCTATTAATAGTCAGGCATAAATCACTGAACGGAATTTCACATTAAATATTTTGTCACCCCACCTGAACTATCTGACCCAAAAATTACCACTTAGGCCCAAATTTGGTAAATCGAGACATACGTCCTGTTAGACCATTCACAATACAACGTCCATCCCGCAATTTATCACTCTGACCATTTATCTGGTGATCCCATAGGTTATGTCAAACCCCTTCAGGCATTTTCATGAGGGTTGAAATCAAGAGAGGGAATGGCGGGTCAACCTCATTACCTGTGAGCAGGCCTAGGGGATAACCCTCCCTCAGGGGGACCTGCATAACGCTGGACACGTGGGCCATCATAGGGGCCAGGCCGAACACCCTGGTAAACCCGCTGGCGGCCTACTAAGCTAAGCGGTTCCCATCAGTCAAGCCAGAGTCCACCGGGGAATCGTGTAAGCCGGGGTTGTCCGGGCACCACAGCGAAATTCTAGGGTGGTGCAGCTGGGATCCCTTAGGGCCAGAACTGGTCCTAGCTAGTACACAAAGGCTTAGGACCGTTTTCGTTAACAGTTATTAAGGGAACAAACACAGTACAACAATAATATATTATATTGAGAAAGACATTCCATTTATCATTCACAGAAAAGATAGAGTTTAGGGCAATATCCCAGTTTTTGCAAGAAACATTTTCATGCCATAATAGGTTGTATTTTTGAAGTCAAAAATGGTGTGTGGCGTACTTTATGATCGAACATATCCTGACAAATAGAATTTTATTAACGAGTGGTCAGAGTTAGCGAAGTTTTCAGCTACATTGACCGTAGGAACGTTGATTGGATATGTTGTAAGTATTAAGTCGACGATATTCTCGCCACGCGTGGGAGAATCAACCACCTGTGTCAGTGAGGTTTCTAAAAACAGTTAATAAAAATGTTGTACTCAGATTTATTTGGGAACCTCAGCGGGCACCATGAAATTTCGGGAAGGTTAAAATCCCCGACAACCGTTACCGGCCAAGAGATGTTAGCGTAGCTTTGAATACAAAGAGAAAGTAAAATATCAGTTTCTAAGCTTGAATTTGGGGCTCGATAAATAAGGGTATGTCTATGTTTTGTGGAAATATGTAGATCGACTCCGATCGCTTCAAGTAGAGAAAATTTATTATCAATTTGTATTGTACAGAACCGAATTTTTTGTTTAGGATCAAAGCTACACCACCACACCTTGACCCTCTGTCTTTTCTGACAACACTAAAATTACAAGGGCATATTAGAGAGCCAGGAATTTTGTCAGTTAACCACGTTTCTGTAATGGCTGCTATATCAATGTTCCCAATATTTAACATGGCACTTAGTTCATGAAGTTTGTTTGCAACACTGCGAGCATTAAGGCATACACAGTCTATTAATTGGGTTGAAGTGTTATCGTAGGGTTTTGCCCCGAATTTAGTTTTCCTGTTCGAGATTGTTTGATTTTACGTTCACAACAAAGCCAGTTTCTTTCTTATTAAAGTCATAGTCAACTGCTGTCCCTCTACCGCCTACTAACCGATGACCATCCTGGAAGCATCCACGATATAAGAATAGTTTCTCGTTAACTACAACATATTTTCAACGATTTGTAGAGTCCTGAGAGAGTTGAGTGTTCAACTGAAAAGCCTTTTTCTGTGCAGAAAGCTTTTGTCGTTCATCAAGGCTCATAGAACGTCGGACAGAGACAGTTTTGTAGCGATCCATGCCTTTCAGCTTATGTAGTTGTTGGAGGACGGATCTTACAACCGTTGACGAGTGCATGCACACCTTTAGGAGGCGTGGCTGATTAGTCCTGGATTGTGCTGAGCCATTTCTTAGAGATAAGGAGCCCATACGAAACACAGACTTGACAGCTGCACTTTTGTCTAGTGATTGCACTAGATCGAGGGCCGCTTTCAAGTCACCTTCTGGTTCTGTTTCGGGGAAACCCCTTATTACACGGCATCGCCGATGGGATCTTCGTCAGATTGCGTTCTCACGTTTGCCGATGTTGCTATATTACGAGCGACAAGCTCAGCAAAAGTTGGTCGGTTGTTGCTTTCAGAGACAGTAATTGATGATGGTGGTGACTTAGTTGAGGGTGCAGATTCCGGTAGGAATGAGTCGGTTAGAGATTTCACGGCAGTAGTGAGGTGAGCAATTTGTGGTTCAAAAGTTGCCAGTTTGTTATTGAGCTGTTGTTGGGTGTTGGAGCTGTTTGATTTCATTTCGGAAGCCGGTGCTTGTGATTGGCAAAGCGAGCATTTAATTTGTACGAAGGAATTACCTTGGATGTCATCGATGGTTGACCTGGAGCGGCCGGTGCAGATGTAGTGGATCCATCTGTTGCAGCCGTCGCAGGCAAGGCATTTGGGACCACCGTCGGCTAAGCATTCACAGCAGCGGGATTCATCTGTTGCTGAGGCCATTGAAGGTCGTCGAGGGGGCGATTTGGAAATTGATGTTGATACTGGGTTTGAGGCTGGCCTGCTGTTAGGTGACGATTGACGCCTAGAAGGATCTGCTACATTTGTTGACGAAGCGGCCTTTTGATGACCTCTGACGTTTCGCGAGGGTAGGTCCACTGTGATCACCATTGAGTTGAAGGAGCTTGTGGATGAGTGAGGCAATAAAATATTAATTACCACCGTATAGTGACGGATGACACTTCTTCTCCTTTATTCTTCAACCTGAATGCAATTGGGTTAAAACCTCAAGCAGACAATTTACTAACTGGCCACCAAACAGTTTCAAAATGTAGCTAGGTCAATCTGCATTGTGCATCCCTGACCAATTTGTCTGAACGTGAACCACACAGCTCCATATTAGAGATATTAGTTTTGCTTTTCAGTAATAATAAAGAATACTGTATGAAACATTCTGATAATATTCGTAATAATGTCAATGATAGGCGATTTGTTTGTCGATATGAGTTATAGTCGTGTTGTATCACACAAAAAATATATTTTAGTGAAATGCAGTTTTTTAGTCGAATTATAAGCTTTAACCGTTTAAAGTGACCTACATTTTAGTAGCTTTTGCCAGAGTTTCGAATCAGATTCTGCCTCTAGGGTTTGTAGAACCCGAGGTGAAAATGGGTACGAGCCTCAAGCGGATAAACCCCATTCTCGCCCCTATGACCTGTATGCTGTAAACAATTTATGATGTGCCAATAGATTGCGCGGCGCCAGTATCAAACTAGAGGGGAGCACCAATATCAAGCTCAAGGGACTATCAATATCAAACTGAAGAGACACCAATATCAAACTCGAGGGGGTATCAATAAACAACTGGAAGCGGGCAACAATATCAATATTAACGGTGCACCAATATGAAAATAATGTAGCGGCAACAATATCAAACTGAGAGGGGCATCGATATCAAACTGGGCGGGGGCACCTTTACCAACCTGTAGGGGGCATAAATATCAAACTAGATGGGTGCTCCAATATCTAACTGGAGGGGGCAGCAATATAAAATGGAGGGTGCACCAGTATAAAACTGGGGGCACGAATATCAAACTGGAGGTGCATCAATATCAAACTGGAGGGGGCAGTAATATCAAACTGGACGGGGGCACCAATATCAAGCTGTAGGGGCATCAATATCAAACTGGAGGGGTGCTACAATATCAAACTGGAGGGGCACCAATATCAAACTGGACGGGGTACCAATATAAATCTTGAGTCGAGTTTCGTAGAGTTCTATGTACCAGTGTTACATACATTTCGTATGTAACACTGGATACGTACGACATGTCGTATGTAACCAGTGTTACACACGACGTGTCTTACGTAACCAGCGTTAAATACGACATGTCTTACGTAACACTGGTTACGTACGACATGTCGTATGTAACACTGGTTACGTACGACATGTCGTATGTAACAATGGTTACGTACGACATGTCGTATGTAACACTGGTTACGTACGACATGTCGTATGTAACACTGGTTACGTACGACATGTCGTATGTAGCACTGATTACGTATGACATGTCGTATGTAACACTGGTTACGTAAGACATGTCGTATTTAACGCTGGTTACGTACGACACGTCGTGTGTAACACTGGTTACATACGACATGTCGTATGTAACATTGGTTACATAGGACATGTCGTGTGTAACACGGGCTACGTACAACATGTCGTATGTAAAGACAGCTACGTAAGACATGTCATATGTAACAAAAATCTTCGAGCAGATGGGCGCATTATTCTGTGAATCAGCAATTATGCGATTTCCTGCTTTCCTTTCGACTTCCCCGGTACGACCTCCGTATATATCTAAGTAGTGGATAACATCGACCTAATCGCATCGGCGTTACCAGTAAGGCCTGCGTCCGAACTAGTGTACCGTCGGTAACCCTGAGGCAACAGTGCCTAACTTGCGTTGGTAATTTTGCCGGAATGCAATGGACGGTAACAGTGACATGGAACGTTTGTTTCGTTATAAGATTATTGTTGTCCACAGACTCGCTTTTGCCTGCTATACACCACACCTTGGATTGCACTCGTCCTCCGAACAGGCGTTTATTGTCTTATCACCGGGAACTTCGTTGCGCGCTATCAGAGGAGCTATTATGGTATCAGTGAAGACAACTTCCAAACTGATTCCGAATGAGCGACAGGCCAGTAAAGACAGAAGTCCAAACTAGCCTAACAAACCTAGCCAGTATGGAAAGAGTCTTAACTGGCGTGCTTATTATTGGTCAGGTAGAACTGAGTTCTTTCTAGCCGCTGCAGCAGAAACTGACGAAAACTATACAAATTAATGCACTCAAAATAGCGGTCTGCAAGAATTCGTGGAATAAAACTTCAGTGCACGAAAGCAAACTGTTCTACTGCTGCCCTGCAAATATGCAGCACACTTTTATGTCTCAGCTACAATGTTTTGAGAAGTTACTAAAACTCATTGACTTGCAACTATTGGTGGTCATGCAACTAAAAATAACTTCCAGCAAATATCATGCTCAGAATGTTTCTCTGACATTGTGGGCGAATAAAAAATATCTCAGACGTGTACGAGAAATCTCAAACGTACATTTTGTTTGAAATATTTTTAGTCAAAACAGCCATTTGCTCTTACATATTTATATATTTAATCCTCTCCTTCCATCTCTTTCTACTTTTTATAAACTTTACTTTGCATTAAAATTTTCATTTTTTCAATTTTTCACATTATTCGAACAACTCCCATTTCTCTAAAACTTATTTCCCACTTTTCAAATTTTTAATTCAAACCCTCTACCTTCCCCCCTTCAATATGTTTAAATTTTACTGTTAACGTCTTTTTACTTTTCCAAAAACAAATCCCCTCCCCAACTTAATTTATTCAAAATCTACATTTCTTCAAATTTAAACTAACCATTGCTCAAAGCAATGCTTCCATATTGGATATGTA
>JASANE010008203.1:0-68307 GCA_030248225.1 Trileptium ribeirensis | reverse complement strand
AAAATTCAAAATCCCAAAATTCCAAAACGTCCTACTCGCCACTGGCCATGCACAATTGCTTGAGGCGAACCGATCGGATTCTTTCTGGGGAATCGGTCTTGGACCGGAAGACATCGCCTTTGGCCGACGGCGACGGCCATGTCACAACGTCATGGGCCGCCTCTTAGAAGAAACACGGACCTTCATCCGCTACGGAATGGCCAACTGGCCCGAAGTCCTCGTTCTGGGCGACAACATGGCCGCTCCGCTAGTGAAAATGGCCACCTCGAAGGGATGGTTTGCCATCGCCTGGCCCGGTGCCACTATGCAGTTCCTGATCCGCTTGGCGACGTGTGTTGCGACGCCTCAAACCAAGACCATTATAATACTTGGCGGATATAGGGCCGCCCTTCGATCTAAGCCATACGAAGGCCGTCTATTAGATACACCAAGCAAAGTTATGCGCCGTGTGCGGCGGCACATTTGCTCATTCGATTACCTCCTGAACGACGACGCCCGAGCTATTATCGCACCCCCGCCACCGACTTGGGATGTTGGACAAGATGATGTAAACAAATGGGCCCAGGAATTTACGCAATTGTTTCAAGACATTAAACGCCAGTTCCCCGATCGGGCATGGAAATCAACCATGCCCCGATACCCGTCGGAACTATTAGAAACAAATGCCTGGGAGGCAGGTACCAGCGACAACCCGCCCGCAGAACCCCAAATCACGGAGCCATACATTGGCTTCCTTCGTCAGTGGGTGGAAACGCAAATCCCATAAAACGGGAGTAGAGTCGGAAAAGGAATACAGGACAATGATACAAGGGCTATGGACCTAGGACGATACTGGGTATATTTGTTATAATGTGATGTATTTAACCTTCCATGTCATTGTATTATATTACCTTGTGCTTATCTGTACATGCATGTTATAGCGGAAGGAACTATAGGCCACGAAAGCACGCAAATCAACCTTTCAAACCCAGGTAAAAAGTCATTTTTCCCCTTAAAATATAGGAGGAGGACTTAGAGTTGTAGGGACTGTGGGATCACCACAGTAATGAAGCACAGCCAACATCCGTCACAAAAATAGTTTGCCGAACAAATAAAACAAACAAAAGCAACAACCGTTCGTGTAACACTTAGTGTTTCACTGTCTGTATATACAGGTTAATTTATTCTGGGGTTTTTCTCTTTTCTCTTCCTTCTTGGGTCCTCTGGTATTAGTCATTCTGCGCCTCCTTTTTGACAAGGGATCCCGATGGGGATCCCGATGTAAGAGAGAGAACGGTGACAATCAAACGGACACATACAGACATTATTCTAAACCCGTATAGCTAAGTCCGAAAATTTCCATTTAAAAATATAAGAGATGTAACAGGGCCGCTTCGGCCCTGTCACGAGCATTCCAGGACTCTCACACTCCAAATGGCATCGGGACGCGTTGGCACATGGCTATTTTGATAAAAAAGTAAAAATAAAATGTTACTCGTTTCATGAACCGTTTGTATGAAAGTAAAACGTTACTTATTTTATGAACCGTTTGTATAAAAGTAAAACGTTACTTATTTCATGAACCGTTTGTATGAAAGTAAAACGTTACTTATTTTATGAACCGTTTGTATAAAAGTAAAACGCTACTTATTTTATGAACCATTTTGTATAAAAGTGTCGTTTATATGAACCATTTTGTATAAAAGTGTCGTTTATATGAACCATTTTGCATAAAAGTGTCGTTTATGTAATAATGAACCATTTTGTATAAAAGTGTCGTTTATATGAACCATTTTGCATAAAAGTGTCGTTTATATAATAATGAACCATTTTGTATAAAAGTGTCGTTTATATGAACCATTTTGCATGAAAGTGTCGTTTGTATTGATGAACCGTTTTGCATAATGATGTCGCTTTATAGTAAGGGGAATGTTTTGTATACAATTGTCGCACTAGATTAATTAATTGTTCCGCATAACGTGCCGCATACTTTCGTTGTAATTTGCGACTTTGTTAGGGACGAGTGTTACAATCAGACCAAATTATGAGGAAATGAGCCGTCCCAACCGACCTGTAAGACCGAAAATAGAGCCCCACGCCGACGGAAACTGGAAATTAGTCGAAAACCCAACTAGCTGGCATTATGTGTTGTAGGGTTGACGGTTACGACCGTCCGGGAATAGGAGGCCCCTGACTGCACGTTCCAGAAAGCAAGCTTGTTAAGATCGAAATCAAGAATATTAAGTTTACTTGGTTTTAGCAATGTACTGAGCAATGGTTACGGAAAACAGCAAGTCAAAATAAGCGAAAATTACACTTTTGGTAGTCCTCGCAAGCATGTGGAGCGACGGATGCCGGGTTAATCCGAAGGCCCGCCACCGTCTACAGTACTGTGATCCGGAGCATAACCATAATAGGCGGGTAGAACGCGTTGGGGAAGTATGAGGGGACCCCCAAAACCGTTCCGGACGACGCCAGAACTTCGCCTGTAACACGCAGGGACAATCGCTACTTACGCTAGGTAGGATTGTCACCGTGGAACTCGGATTATCACTTTCCAGGTAGTTAGGACATATCATATATAAAATATGTACATGTATCTACTTATGTGTGTGTGTGCCTTGTGGACGGTTTTTAGGCCGACCCGCCTTGCTTCTGTGACCTATTGCAATATGGAACCAATGCAAAACCCCACTTTCCGACATTCCCGTCGCCGTACCCCGCGTCAGAACCGGCGCATGCGACCCCTCGTTTAGTTCGTCGCGACTAGTTGAATCCAACAATAGGCGTCGAACCTCCGCCCGAGCCCCCGTTAACTCGCGGTAGCTGCGCAATGTTGCCTAGGAAGCAGTTGTCAACCGCTGATGGGCACCGATAAATCGAGATTTTTCACTCTACTCTAAAATGGGCGAATCGCCCCTCATTAGATTCGTCTCGATGAGACATTTCCAAAAATACCCGGCGGGTCTCGATCCGCCGCCCCGTTAGCCCGAACGACCAACAAACGCGCCCCCCATTGTAGCCACGACTCTCTCTAACCGCACCAATTTTAGTACCGTTTTTACTCCTACCGCCCCGGTGGCGATATCACCCCTCGTTCGAACCGCCGTTGGACGGTGAGTCCAACGATACCCGGCGGGCTCCGCTCCGCCCATCCGTTAACACAGGAGAACCCGCTAAAGCTCCCCATACTAATACATAGCAGAACCCATGAGTGGGTTCTGACCCGTTACTAAGTCTACCCCCTTCGTGTTTGGTATCAATCGACCCCGTTTTCTGTCCCGGGACCGAATCTGTCCCCGGCCCCTCGAAAATCCCCCTGGATTTCCTTTGTCCCGCTTCCCTTCCCACGCCCTCCTCGTGTCCTCGCTGTCCTTTCGCTTTTGACCTCGTTCTCTCTCTAACCGACGTTTCTGGTCGGTTTTTCTTCTTTGTTGTCGTTGTTGTTGTTGTTTCTGATATGCTGTGCGTGTGTATTTATCCTGAGCGACCTTTCTGTCGCTCAGGACGCCATCCCGTCTGATGTGTGTAGTGTGAGTATTTGTGTGTGTATATGTGTTATATTTACATGTAAGAACATATATATGTATATATATAACTATGTATTCAAGGACACCGAACAAAAAACGGACGGACGAGGACATCGTACACTAAAATTTATTAAATTTCAGAGTTTTACGGACGGACAAAAGACGAACGTATAGGACGAACGGGGGGGGGCGATTTAGGGCCCTCCCGCGGACCCCAAGGGCCTTGGAGCAGGGCCCCCGATCGAGTAGGGATACGTTAAGGTTTGCCCCGTCTCTGGCCTCGAGACGGACGCTCTCGCGTCGTCGGTTTCCCCCCGGCGAAACTTCGAAGTGCCGGCACTCGCATACAAATTCCAAATTAGCTCGATTCTTTCTGACATTTTTGGATGTCCTCGCGTACTAGGGTCATCTGCTAGATTCGATTTAGCTTAATTAGGATGTCGGCAAGTCGAGGACAACAAAGGCTGAGTTGATGTTTGCCGACTCGGGATGGGCTGGGAAGAACAAACAGTCAAATTATGTGCAGATTGTCACGCTAATTGGGGCTGAAGAAGGAAATTGCGTGACCCCAAAAGTATTTGTAATAGCTTAAGTTACGCTGGGACCGGAAAGAGTTCAAATTTTGTTAGGATAGGATCTGATTTCGCTGGACATCCGGCAATAAGGACGGGAAATTGGGACTTCAAATTTTGCTTTTCTTGGGAAAATTTGGACGAAAATCACAGATGGTCAACTTCCGAGTACTCGGAAGATTCAAACTTAAAGTCGGCAAATTTAATTGAAGCCGACTCTCTTTAAGGGCATCGACGGTTTACTGTAGCCGTCAAGATTCAAATTTCCGGAAGTGTCCCCAATTGGACACTGGATAGAAAACCCAAAAAAGTGGGCGTCGAGAAGTCGCCAACGATTGGACGGCGACAAAATCGCCATCGTAATATACAGGCGGAAATTTCGAGGTTACGACCAACGCGTCGAATCTTCGAATCAGTTGGACTTCGACAGCGCGGAGTTCGGTCGACTTTACTGACCGGCTCCGACGCTCTGTTTAACATGTTTAGTTTTCACGCAGCTCTGATTTTTGCTTTTCGTTTCGCTTCGGATTTGCTCGATGGACGAAAGATTTCCGCGCAGGTATATACCTCGCGAAGGGGGTTCAGCTGGTGCTGCCCCAGGGATCGACGACCGTAAGTGCGAGGAAGGCTTAGTGATAACAGGGGTTTACTTTCCCTGTTAACTGAAGAGTAACAGACTGTTCGTTTAGTTTCCCCTGAACGTAGCGCGCCCCTCGTACTTAGGTAGAAACATTCTCGCTCGGGTTCTAACCCCCTGTTCCCCCGAAATGCTACACATTACCCATTTCTGGAATCAATCATTAAAATCGAGTTCCGACGTAGGAGACGTTAGGCGATTCGGGATGTACCCGTATAGAGTGCAGTGAGGACTGATCAAACCAATGCGAAGTCTTTCTGATTCCCCGTGGTCTTAGGTAAGGCACAACAAAATGGACGCTTCACGTCCAGACTTCACATGATTTGCTTCTCTTGAGTTAGGATTAACGAATTTTCCTGAGCCGACCACGGTAAAATTTCGTGAACGTGCATGTCACGGGAACTAGGGAATCGTTGAATGGATTTGCTCTTATGGTTTCCAAATTTGCAGCTTAGTTGAACGTTCCATGCTCATGCCGTGTTTGAGCTTGGACAGAACCGCAGATTAGGGACGGAGGACTAGCCTCCGTCGGGTTTTAGGAAACCCTTAAAATTTTATCTTGCTCTCCGAGTTAAGAAAATTTGGGATTATAAAAGACAGACCAAATTCTAGGTATCATCACTTGAGCTTAAGGTGTTTGCTGTCTAAACGGATTGCTGTCTAGGGAACGTCTCGGTTTAACTTGTTTGACTTCGACCGTAGGGTATTTGAATCAATTCTGTAAGTATTTCATTTGAGTGCGAATTTCTTTGTGACGACTGACCGGAGTACCTCCAAGTGTCCTCTTGTCTCGCGTGATCAAAATAAGCTGGAGGCTCCCGCCCCCAGCTGAGCAAAATTTAGCCGAACTCGAACGGACGGTGTCGATGGGGCATCGTTTGGCGGTAACACGCCAGTTTCGGACCCCAATAAAAATGCGATCAAAACAACTAAGTTTACCAACGTTCGCTATTGCAATTCGCAATGGTTTTCCCTAGGGACCATTGCCAAAAGGAAACGGAATTAAAACTTTACCCCTGAACCTTTACTAAAATTCGCCTTTGCGGGAGGAACACACTGTGTCCCCGCCTTTAAACAAAATTTTAAGACTTTCTAAAACTAAAGAAAACTTACCTCCTCGCCCTGGCCTTTTTGGCCCCAAACCGGGCGAGTGCAAAACCCTTTTTCCTTTTGGAGCGAGTCGATCGCTGAGTTTAACCAGGTTTCACTATTTAGCATGAGTGCCCGTTAGGCTATGTACTATGTATGCCCAGTTTCACCTTTTCTATAGTTTCAGTATCAGCCAGTGCTGTTTTCCCAGTTAGTGAGTTGAACCTGCACGGAGAATTCAAGTCCGCTGCAGTTTTATACGTCTTAACCATTCAGCCATAAGAACACACCAACATTTAGTATTAAGTTGGTGATAACTCAACTGCACAACACAGCAGTTGAGACACTGCATACAGCAGTGTAATAGGACGACAAAATCGTCGTTAGAGAGAGGCAAAAGACAAACGACAAAGAGACAAACCAAAAGACGCAAAGGCGTCCGGGGCTGATCGCCCCAGTCCCGACTATCCAAAACGGCCCCAAAAGTAGTGAATGAGGCTGAGCCCCTTCTTGACTCAGTGCGTTGAGTCCGTAGAACGTGCCCCCACCAAAAGTCCAGCGGACGCACCGAACTAAATCCAGTCAGCCCGGCTCGCCGCTGGGGGGCAGCCTTGAAACTTACCCAGAAGGGCGTGTCGTGTCATCCCATGTCACGACCGCATTCTCCGGCCCGAATGTACTGAATTTTACGCCCCCCTTTTTTCTCTTCCTTCATCTCTTGCTTCCCGACCGGTCAGTCGTACCTTGGATAGACAAATTGATTAGAAACAGTAGCTGAAAATTGTTCGGTCGGCGTGACAATCGAATCCACATCGAATATTTACCGGACCTCCGTGTTGATAGTGCTATTAGAGCAGAGCTCGTAGGCCCAAACCCCGTTTTCACTTTCACTTTTCCCAATGGCTAGTTTTACTGGTAATCGTCGTCGGTTTGAGTTAGTACGGTAGGAGCATTTTCTGAAGCACTCTAGGGCCCTTGCTTGCTACGCCTTATAGCTGAAACAATCGCTAACATTGAGCTAAAGCAAGGATAACCGCCCCTAGTCCACGCACGCGCGTGGAGCTGCATGCTCCGTCCCTTTTGCCGGTTTCAATGTCTTGCGCCCCATACTGTACAGAACTGAAGCGATTACCTCGAGCCGTCGTTAGGCTTCCCGACACGTTCGGAAAACACTCGTCCCAGGATAAGCATTGATTATTACAATAAACCTTGCATTCTAATCATTGCGTTCAGACTGATTCTACTCCGAGACGATAGGGACTTTCGTTTCTATGGTTTGTCCGTTCGGACGAGCAGGCCCTGTTCGCCATGGCTTGTGTGCGAGAATGTCGCAAGCCCTGACGAGCATGGCCTTCTATCAAATTTATTTCACGTTTTACTGGAACCAAAGAGTGCAATCAGAGGAATACGGTTAAAAAGGCCAACTCGTCCCTGGCGATGATTTGAAAAGTTCAATAGGGAGTTTTGAATACTTTCATCGAAATAGAATCTATTGAAAAGCGCAGGTCACGCCATTGATAATCCGACATTAAACACTCAGGGCTTGTCGGATCCCTGTGGGGGCCACATAGGTCAGTGCTCTAACACGGAGCACACCGCGATTTTAACCAGGTAACTCATCTTGAGCTTCAAATTTCTAGGGACATTTTGACATTTTGTTTCAACACTTATCCCACTAAAATAGAACTTAACAACTTCCGTTGAGTCTAAGCTAGGGAATAGCGGCTAAGCTCCATGACCTGCGAGCAGGTGTCGGTGCTAGCCTCCCTGGGGGACCTCAGAAATCATACCTGATACTAGACACGTGCGCAACCATTCGGGCGGGGTCCGAACACACCCCGTGAAGCGCGCCTGCGGCCTGCTAAGCTGCGTAGCTTCTTGGGTCTGACCAAGAATAGGATTAAAATTTAGTAATCACGGTCCACCCTTGAGGTTACGATAGCCGGGGTCGTATGGGCATGGTGTTAGGAAGTTGCGCCATGCAGCTGCGTCACCGGTTATTACATTTCATACCTCACGTTCCAAATAAACATATAAGCACTGTACCGTTTTATTGAGTAAGCTTTTGTATATATTCACCCTAGACATTGTAAAATTTACCATGCTGGTATGAAATCTTGTCCAACGTTTTTGCACAGTCATTCAGGATTTACAAAATAGGTTGGTCTGTCACAGTTTTCCAGCGAACTTTCAAGACGGAGTATTTTGTGAATGATGTATGTATCAGTTTTGTCCTCATTTTATAAATTCTACATTTTTTATTTGACTACGTCCAAAATTCCAAGCTTGTAAATTGTCACCGTAGAATTCAACAAAGCAACAAAAGCTTATACAATGGGGTTTGAATGTAGAGTTTGACCTAAATTTATTTTTCTTTTAGCTGGACAAGTATTGCTAAATAAGTATATATATACTGATTTAACATTACACCATCATTATCCATGGTTTGTGGCACAAGTCAGGATGATAGCTTGTCGAAGAGATCTAATTTGCCAGCTAAAAAATGGGTCTTTTCGGTTATACCCCCTTCCGCCGAAAATGGTCAGTTTTCAAGATACGGCAATAAATTTGGCACCAATGGCCTAAGTTCGACGAGGCAGTTCAGAAGATATCCACTTCAGCCAATTTTGGCAAAAAAATTTTTTCCATTATTTGGGTTCCCGTTGGTACTCAAAATTTTTACATTTTTACTGAAATTGTGATGATTAACATCAAATATGGTATAAGCAAACACCTATTTTGTGACGTAAGAAAGTTTTCAAATAAGGGGCCCAACCGAAAAATTATGTTAAATTATGAATAATTATATTAATCTTCTATATCCGAGGGTCCCAGCAGCTAAAATAGCTGAGCCTCGATACCGCTACTAGAACGCCGCTACATGTTCTGCTGCGAATGTCAATTTTTATGTTTACTACATTCAATAGAGGTATATAGGGGAAATATGATTAACTATTTAAAGGTTCGGCCAGCTGCGGAACCGGGAACAAAAAGCGATCTCGAATTTGTGGTGGCAGTGCCGAAGATTGCGACGGCGACGCGGACGAGTGGCAAAAGTGTTCGCGAGGATTCTGTGATTGGACTTCCTGGTCGTCCTGCTCTCAGTCATGTGGCACCGGCACAAAAGTAAGCACGCCATGGCCATGGAGTGCTTACAATTTTATTTATGAAACGTCTACAGTGTATTTATTAACAACATTACTTTCGTTTTGTTTTTGGTATTTTTCATTCCATTTTGTAGTGTAAGCACAGAATGAGAATTTGTCAAACTTTCAGGCAATAAGAGCTGATTCAGAAATACTGGGTCTAGCATCGAGGGAGAATATAAATCACAAAAATAAATATCTCTTACCTAGACGCTAGTGCACTAATCTTGGTACCTGAGAACAACTAAATATATAATTTGTAAAAAATACGACTAAGCTAGTTTGATGATTACTCTTGGGACACTGGCAGCTTTTCCATAGGAAGACTTTTGACAAAATTTGAGCCTAAATTATTTCTAGAATAAAGATGCAGAACCCGGCATCATGCCTAGTCAATTGATCAGCCTAGACACATACTAAAACATTGTTTTAGCAAAGAACACGGTCATGCCCTGGCGACGAATGCGAAGGCGATTACGTTGAGAAATCTACCTGTAATACGCAGCAATGTCCGTCGAGATTTGGTCGAAGTCGTTTCTATCCGTCAGATCGTCGGTTGACGCCGGAGTACGGCTTTAACTCGTGGTCACGATGGAGTTCATGCTCGCGGTATGTGTTCATTTATTGAGGTAATCATTTACAGATATTGTTGAAGTACCAAAGCTGTATTTGTGTTCATAGTTTGGTGTGTTATCAGTATTGCTAATATAATTTATGATTAATCTATTTTGTTTCTTAGACGCTGCAGGATTCGTTCACAGATTTGTTTTGAGTTTCTTCATTACCACAACGCCTGTAGCGGATATGACGAAGACTGGCAAGGAAAAATCCATATAGTGTCTTCCGTTGTAGTCTCACCATTTAGTTTCATGACTGATGAGTCCGACGTAGCAGTGGATACCAATTTAACAGTGCAGAATTTTTTGAAACCATATACCAACCCAAACCCAAATATCATTTGCCCTCTGCATTAGAATGACGTAATAATAATTGTCAGCGCATTTTAAAGCAGTTGAACCCGATTTTTTCGTTGAATGAACAAACACTGGAAACTTTCGAAATTTACAAATCCCAACGTTCATTACAAATCAGAATATTATGGGTAATTTTGTTTTTCACAATCTACCCCCTTAAACACGGATGCATACAACGCGAAGACTATTGTTTTCATTCGACTCGGCAGTCTCAAAAATCTGAAGACCTGTCCCAGTCAATTAAACTGCAAAAAATGTAAATTTTACAATATTTTGCTGCCATAATTGACAATTTTCGCCTTTTTCGACTTTGGTGATAATTATAGTGGCATACCCTTTGTAGAATTAAAACATTGGGTGCAACGCTTTTATTGGATTATATGTTTAAATTAATCCTGTACGCCCACCATTTACCTGCAACAAGTAAGGTAGATGCAACAAGCAGCATAGGCATTCAAAATTTTAATTTAACCTCTTCGGGTATTTTTTTGCACTTAGTTCATTTTTCAGACAGGGACATAACTAAGATTTTCCGACGGGGGGGCAAATTGGAAAGGTTACTTCTAAATCAGGGATATTTTGCCAGAATTTATCCTGAATGGCGCATTTATATGTTCTACATTAAACATATCGGGTATACACATTGTATTTAAAAGCCGTAAATGATAGATTAAGCCATATTTATTTTCCGCAATAGATAACCAGTATATGTTTACGTTATATCTTAGTCAATACACGGTCACAAAATTCCTGCGGTCAAAATCGCACAGCCACACGACTCAAAACTGTTAGCGTTGTTATCTCGTTTGAGCATACTTTTCTGACGGGGGGACATTCACCCATGCCCCCCTTGGTTACGCCCTTGTCTTCAGAACCGATTGCTCAAAAAATTGTGTATTTAACAAACTTGTAACTATCAATGAGACATTCTGAATGAACGTTCGCCCTTTGAACCTGCGCCACTGAAACTAATTATAAGCTAAAACGATTAGAGAAGCCCAAAAGAAAAATAATTATCAATCCGTATCAATTTTGTCAATATTTTAGCAAGAAATCATTCAAGCATTTTAAATGCCAATGTATATCCACAACCTGCTAATATTCGCATACTTTTCGGCAATCCTTCAACACAGTGGTGATTTTGGGCATGACACAAACGGACAAAAAGAATAAGGTTTTTTCAAAGTTAAATGCTTTCTAGGGAACAAAGTAAGCGAAGCTTCTTTTGCCAAATATATGTTAACGTGTTTCAGGCCTTTGTTGTAAGTCACATATTAAACGGTATTGTAAGATGCAACACATAGCTGTTCTTACCAAAAATTCGTGCTACATCCGCGCAATTTTAAAATTTATTTAAAATCGCTGAAGTTAATACTTTTGCAACTTTAGAACCTGTGGCACAGGACAGCGCTTCCGTTCACGCTCGTGCAAATACGGTCCGTGTCCGTGGGATGACTTACGCGGTAAAGAAATTTGCAATACGCACAAGTGCTCTAGCGTTCGACGTAGGCCGAGCGATGGAGTTTGGAGCCTGTGGTCTAGTTGGAGTCAGTGCGATAAGACGTGCGGATATGGTGAAAAAGTAAGCTATATTTATTCAGAGTTGCGATGCTAGAATACAACCTTTTCATATTTTAGCTCATGGTTGCTAAATTTGAGTCGAAATTTGCGATGAGCAGCATATACCGCTTACATTTCTGTATCGTTATTTAAGTAACTTTACTACAAATGTAAACGTAACGATACGAAACTAACGCTACAAAACGCGTAACTGAGACATGGCAATGCATTGTGTAAACATATCGATACTTTGCACAGCGCTAGTGCAAAACCAACACTTTTGTAGTATAGTTTACTTACGTTTAGGTTTGTGCCATACATGGGCTCATGTCCGAAGCCAAAGGTGTGTAGCCGGGTCTTTAGGAGGCTCGTATGGAGGAGGGTCAATGCAGTGCCTATATGTCCGGAGCCTGCTGCGCCGTTATGGGGGGGGGGTTGGACAGCCTGTCAGGAGGTGGGGGTAGTCAATGTATCGGGGGGCTGGTGGTATCGGGGCCTCAGGGGGTCACCCATCCCTACCCCCTATGACCATATATGGTTTATGGTGTTTCTTGGTTTCCGGAAATACAATAAATAAACTAATAAATTCTCCTCTTGATGACCTGTTCGATAAATATGACTAACATTCTGATGTTGATATTAGATTCGATCAAGATGGTGCGATGGAAAGTTTTGCGCGGGACAGGATAAAGAATTCACAGTCTGTCATTCGAACCAATGTCCTCTGTGGACAGAATGGGGCTACTGGTCAACTTGTGACAAATCTTGCGACGGTGGAACACAAATACGATACCGTTCGTGTCCGATTGGGTTGTAAGTAGAGCATTTGCGCCATCTTGACAACTTTCTTTAACTAAGATAATAAAGTTTAGTAAACAAAATCTCTGCTGATTTAACGGATTGATTATATAGTGACTCGAATGTCTCTGATGTGAAATAATTGTTATATTAGTTAGTTTATTGAATTCTCAATGTAGTGAGGGAAACGGGCTAGGCGAAGAATTCTTACTAGCCGGAAATGAAATTTGACAATGTCCGTTTAGTGGGGTTTAAGGTGATAGACATAGCTCCACTTCGACTGAGCGGATTGATTCCCGTAATTGCTCAATTGAAGCTTTGACACCTCTATTTGTAGTTAGGCGAGGATCCCGATTCCAAAATTTTCCCCTAAAAGCAGGCCGAAACGACTTGGGTCGGGGCGCGAAGGGGTACGAAAAATCACGTTATTTATTGTATCTTGGCTATAATTTAGTTATCTACAGTCCACCGTGCATATTTCTCGCCTTTTCGTGGGTTTTCAATTGGTTTAGGGTTAATGAACCGGATTTCCAGAATATAGTCTGTCTTCTGTTGTTTGGTTACGTATTGCGTACAGGCAATAAATAATGGTCTCTATAGATTTTCCCGTATGTTGAATACGGTGGTTTGGTTATCGATAGCCCAGCCTGAGTATCTTAAGCCTTTTCAAACGATTTATATGGTTTAGGGGCAGTGAACCCGATTTACAGAATATAATCGGTCTTCAGTAGTTTGGTACATAGCATCAAAAATAGTCTGTATAGACGTTTTTGGTATGCTCAACACAATGATTTGGGTATGCAGAGTCCAGCGTGTATATTCATGTGTTTTCAATAGGTTTAGTGTCAATGAAACCGATTTTTAAAACATAACCTATCTTCTGTTGTTTAGTTACGTATTTCAAACAGGCCATCAAGAATTTTCTACATAGTTTTTCCGGCTGGCTGAGTACTCAGGTTTGGTTATCTTGAGACCAACATAAATGCTCGATGCGTTGTCAGTTGTTTTCGATTGGTTTAGGGACGGCGAGGTTTTACGTTTTTCAATGGGTTCAGGGTTGAAGAAGTTTTAGGGTGAACAGACATCAAACACAGCCTATCACAGGTGATTAAATAAAATGATAACTTATAATTAAACCATGCTCGCTCCGTTTCACTCTCGTTTGCGGGATACTAGTCGGTCCTTGAATTCATTAAAACATCACTGATAGTTAAATGGTTTATAATACGTAAAATCTTTGAGATAGGTAATATGTAAACTGTATAGAAATAACCGATATATTTCATCACGTAAGGTAAGGTTTACTTTACTGGGAAGTGGCAAGAAGCAACTGATAGGCAGTAATTGTTCAAAAATGTTAATTTGGCAAAAGGAAGCTAGTTCAATATTTGCTCACCTACTGTAGCTTAATACACTGAGGCTATGAAAATCAAATATTCTTATAGTGCGAAGTTTAGTATTGGATAAAGAGTACGAAACTGTAGAATGTAACTAAGACAATGTGACTAATGAAAAATATAAGCTTTACTTTAAGCAGAAATAATCCATAATGTGCTTAAAATATTTAGTTGTTATGGAAGCAATGTGGATCGCAGAACGTGCAACTCGTCCCCGTGTGCAATGTATCAGTATGATCGATCACAATGGTCACCGTGGGGCGAATGGAGCTACTGTTCTTCTAGTTGCGGACATGCAGGTTGGCAAATCGTTTGTTTTGCACTATAAGATGGAACGAAATAGAGAAGTAACAGCATTACGTCGCAGCATAAATGCTGCACATTCAGGCTGAACAAATTATATATCACCTGAAGTACAGCTGGAAACTGGAATAGCCGCATGAAACAAAACTACATACTAACATCATCTACGACCGCTACTATTAATACTGAATCAATATTGAAATCACAAGATTTTATTGGTCAAGATTGTTTACTATGCACAGATTGTGTAACATGTACAGTGGCACAATAAAGTATGCTCTTAGGATTTTTTAGGCTTAGATGTCAGCTGCAGTATGCATTTTTAAAATATCATTGCTACGCATTATTTATTAAAAACCATTTCTTTCAATTTCAATGGGGATTGCCACCATTGGTTATATATATATATATATATATATATATATATATTGGCCAATAACAAAGACAGACTCTAAGGTTTCGAATTTCTCATAAATGAACATAACTCCTTAACCATGCACCGATTGAACTTTTTGCCAGCATTCGACTCATCTTATCATGCGAAACTCTAAACATGTACCAAATCTTTTAGAGAGTTAAAATAACGAATATGAGGTAACAAAGCTGTTCGCCGGTACTTGCACTCACAGGACGCCCGGGCAGGGTACGGGCTCAAACGTTGAGGCCGCAATAGTGGATACCCACGGGTAGCTGTAGTGAATTGCTGTTTTCACACGCTTCTATTTGGTTATGTCTGAAAATGTAGGCACAGAGCTAAAAATTAGGTTTGACAATATAATGCTTGTATGCACGTATGCTACGTATTAAACCAATGCATATATATTTACTTTACTATGTCATAATCCTAGTCAAACTGTGTAGCTTTGTTTCTGACGTTTTGTCAATGTTAAATGACTTTCACCTATCGCTGTGGATTATGATTAGAATGCACTTTTCACTTACATTGGCACCGGTTCATGCAGTTCTTATGTCAGTTGATGGCGATTACGATAAAAATAGTGCTTAGTTAATTTTTCTTTAATATCATGTGAAACTACACTTAAAAATGAGGTTAGCCCACTATTCGGAAGAACACCACATAAAATTTGTGCTAATCTGATCAAATAGATGGCATTGGCATGAACACCACTTTAGCCATAAGTTAGAAACTTTTGATACGTTTGCATTAAAGTCAAAACACTGAAGCATAATACTAAGATTTAGGTTTCATTAACTGAAAAACTGCAGTTTAGTTGTAGATTGTAGTCAATGTATAGCCATCACGTCAAATTTTTATGAGACGAACAGTCAGACGGCGTCCGGACTCGACCCTACTGCACTCTCTCCGGCTTATTTGACACTGATTGTGTAGTTGCAATAATGAAAGAACAGATATGAGATTGCACAAAATGAACAACAAATTTGCACGCCCTGCTAATTTGCACAGTATGCAAATTGCCTTTGCTTTATGATACTACAAAAGTATACGTCATTTAATCATACATGGATCGAGGTGCGAAATGTTGGGCACCGGGGTCGCCATCAGCGGGGGGCGGGGGTTGGACCATCTGTCGGGATGGGGGTTTGGAGGGGTAGCCGAGGCTTGGGCGGGAGGTCGGAGCATCAGGGGGACTAATCATGTACCCTCCCCTATGCTCATGGATGCAGTATGTGGAATTTCTGCACATGGAAGTGGCAAATTCGGAGTAAGTTGCGAAACGAGCAACTGAAAGGCCAAATACGGTCAGAAGTTAACCAAATTTTAGTGTTCTTGAAAACGGCGTTACACGCTGGGGAAAACAGCTTAAAATCTAATTATAAACCCAGTCACTGCGCCACCAGCACCGCGCATTTATTTCGTTTGACTTTCGACATAGATTGTCTTTATCGAGTTCCATTGTCAGCACTATATTTTTTGTTCTTGCCCAAAATCTATGGGTCGAAATTTAATCAATGAAGGAATCCTTACGTAAGAGGTCGCCGATAGGGTCCCTCGCTACGCAAACTTCACTTTTATTCCAAAATGTCAGACCATGCAACACACTGCTATGAATATACAATAAAATTATTTGTTGAGCAAATGCCCATTACAGATAGATTTTAAATAGCTGACACTTACACTTTATAACTATGAATCAATCACGTTAAATTCCAAAGTAAACTTCAATGACGTGACGTATTTAAGAAGGTATGGCAGAGTCGTGATATTTCAATTATGTTGTTCTCGATGCACTGAACTTAAAAGGTAAACCTTGCTAGTGTTACAAGTGCAACTGCTGTCCATTAAACGTTATCGACATTAGTAATAGCCTTTATTTCGGCGCTGTTTGAAAACAAGTGTGGTTCCGATTACTGAACATGGTTAAAAAGTTCAGTGGCTCATTTAGTAGGCAGTGTTCGACAAAATTTATGTTTTGCTTCACTCCGTTGCTTCCTTTATTTGGCCTTGTTTAAAAAGACGATATGGTTCTATTTGGTGGTTGTTGTCTAAAAGACATAGTGGATCTAGTGATCACTTTTATGGACAATGTACAAAAACTTCTTGGTTCCTGTTTAGCGGCCACTGCCGAATTGCTTCACATTACTCCTCTCTTTTGGACAAGTGTGAAAAACTGAGTAGTTCCTTCAGTGAGAAGCCTGAAAAGTCCTTGTTACTGAGTTCCGTCGCTGCGTGGTTTATGGACTTAGAGGTTGTCGAAAGAATACGAAACTCTGACAATTTCACAATGTCCTCAACTCCCCGCTTTTTAGGGTGTATGGCATACTGGATCTAGTGTATCACTTTTTATGGATAGTGTGCAAATATTTCTTGGTTTCTTTTTAGTGGCCACTGCCGAATTGCTTTACGTACTCCTCTGTTTTGGGCAAGTTTGACAAACTGAATAGTTCTTTCCGTGAGTACAGCCTCAAAAGTCTTTGTCAGTGAGTACCGTCACTGCGTGGTTTATGCATATTTAGGCTGACAAAAGAATACGAGAATCTGGGAATTTCAAAATGTCCCCAAATTTCCAGATTTCATTTAGAGTGGATGACTATGAGCTATAGATGTCGGAAGTGGGATGCCAAAATTTGGTCATGATCCCGGGCGTGTACCCATCGCAGTGAGAGTGGCTGCCAAAGAATCAAAAATTGGAAGAGAAATAAAAGTAGAATGGTGTTGTAATGTATAATTATAAACTTCTAATGCACCGATAAAGAATTACAATTTGTAGGACCCGTGGGCACGCGCCTAGTGGCCGTGGACAACCTCTGTATTGTACGGGTACCCGTGGGCCCAAAAATATTGCACGCGTACAGCTCTGGGAGGTAATAATGACTTTGTCACAGTCATGAGGCTGTGACATATTGTTTTCGGGTGTTGTCTAACTGCATATGATATATGTCTCCGTACAGCATGTCACAAGTTTTATCTAAATCAGTTGGTTTAACATGTTTGCAATGCATTATTATCAGTGGATGGGACCAATTTTTCGTCTCGCACGTTGTAGTCGAATCACCCTGCAAAACAGCGACCGACCTGCGATGCAAGACTAGTGGTAAACTTTAATGCGCCAAATGGCGTTATGAAATAGCCAGCCAAATACAGCTATTAAATGTAGTCTCAACATGTGCAATATTTTTACTAGAAGCTATGCGACAAAGAAAATACGAATTCTCACCACACACAAAGAGCTTAAGTCAAGGCATGGAAAATCTATGTGACTTTATTAAATAGAAGGCCCTATTATAGAATTCAGTTTGATTTGCCTAATATGACATCCTTGGCAAAAGTGCAAATTTGCCCAAACGCCTGCTCCCAACAATTTTGTTAGAACTTGCATTATATATATCAAATTTGGGTCATTAAAACCGAATTTACTAATTAATTAGACTCACCAAGTTACAATTAACTTGTATAAAGCATATGGAAAATACGATCAACCCTTGTGTTGCATTGACCGCTTGGTAAATTAGATTGTCCCAAAATCCTGAGCTCTTAGATTGGATCCTCGCATTGAAGTTTTGTTTCTCGCTGCTTTTTCGACAATCTTAATAAACTATAAATCATGCAAATAAACAGCGTAATTGATTCGCGCGACAGGAAGTAAAACCACGCGTCGTGTAGATATTCAGTTTTGCGGTGTTGAGGAAGAAATCCATAACTCTCTGTAGAGGTTTGAAAACACGACTCACACTAGTGGTAAATTAACCTTATAGTGTATGGATATATTGTACTAATCCTAATTAAAATGTTTGGCTTCACACGACGGTGATTACCGAGGCTTGCTTGGAGGGTTTCAAAATTTGATTTGTATTTAAGGAAAGTTTATACTGGATTGAATCAAGAGGCTTTGCTGCTTATGAAGTAGCGAGTCCGGATATGATTTATCCGATTCTGTTGCAGATCTGTATTGACCAGATAGAGAATATTTTGGTAACTATCTAAAGATCTTGTCTCGGACTAGGCCATATGGGTCAGTCTTTGAGACAAAGTAAAATGATTTTTATTCCGAAACCAGGCAAAAAGACTACACCGTCTCTAAGTCGTATCGATTGTCTCCGACTAGGCTATATGCCTCAGTCTTTGAAACAAAGCAAAATGATTTTTATTCCGAAACCAGGCAAAGAAAACTATACCGTCTCTAAGTCGTATCGTCCGGTCAGCCGTAGTCGCTTTTGTTGAAAGCATTAGAAAATATTCTAAACAGTTTATAAGAAATGAAGTTTTAAAGATGTTTCCTTACATGAAAATCAGCATGCCTACAGACAAGGTTGAAGTACCATTTCGGCTCTTCAGTTTATGGCATCTTGCATTGAACGCCAAATGAATTTTGGCAAATATTCACTTGCAGTCTTTCTGGATATATCCGGTGCCTTTGACTATACTACGTTTTCTTTTATCCTTGACAGTCTAAATAACCGGCCAATTGCTATGTGTATCAAGTATTGGCTATTAGAATTGCTTTTAACGAGAATTATAACAGCTGAACTGGGGTGGATAGATGCACTGTAAGAGCTTCCAGATTTTCCTAAAGAGGCGAGCTATCTCCACTCCTGTGGAGCTTGGTGGTTGATGAATTCTTGCAACTTATCAACAGTAATAGGGTTGTACGCGTGGGGTACTCTATTGATTTGGCTGTAATAGATCTTCAACCTCTTTACAGGTTGTTCGTAATAAACTACTGAATCCCTTTAATATGATATTTCACTGATATATGAGTAGAGGTCCAGCTGTGAATGCAGCAAAAAGTAACAGTGTCATCTTCATAAGGCATAGGAGTATAAATGGGGATAGGCAGTTGATGATTGGTGGTGCAGCATTTATAACCGATTTCGAATCAAGTTAAATATTCGGGTTAGTATTAGACAGCAAAGCAAGTTGAAAGCCAAATTTGATGGAAAAGTGTAGTCAAGCCATTAGACTTTTGTTCTCACTTAAAAGAATTGCAGGTTGTAATTGGGGGTTGAAACCACGTTGAAGACGGCATAACCACAGATTTATTACAAATTTTCTGTATAAGTCTGTGGTTATGCAGTCACTGATGTATGGCGTGATGCGCTGGTGACACAGATTTGCATCTTGTGTCACATACCGGCTTTGTTGAAAAGGTGCAAGGATTAGCTTGTTGCATGATTACGGGAGGTTTTAGAACGACTACGCTTGATAGAATGCAAGCGGTGTTGAATATCATAACCATTAATGTATTGGCCAAAGTACTGGCACTGAAGGAATCCAACAAACTCAAGGCATGAATCTCTGGAGTATTATGTAACTAAAGGACACGGGCAACTGACAATAGCGGAGGAAGCTGTCAAATGTGGTTCCCTTCTGAGCATGCCTTCAAATAGTCTTGTAGCAACATGAGATAACCAATACTGGTTTTACGAGGCCTTAGCGCGGACTCTGTGGAAAGTATTTGAAATATTATCTTACATGGATGAATCGGCCATCAACAGAGGCAATGAAAATCATTGTGGTGGGGTTGTCTTTATTCCAAATAAGGTACCACTATTCATCCCACTTGGTCAACATGCACCTGTTTTTCAGGTAGAGGTTAGTGCTATATGCAGATGCGGAAAATTTTTTGAAGACAAGAAATTTAGAAACAGAATCATTGCTATTTTAGCGGTAGTCAAGCTGCACTTAAGTCATTACGTAATTCCGAATCGTATCTCGGTGCGTGCTAGAATGCACAAAGCATCTTTATAGGGTTGGTAAGAAGAATAGTTTGAAACTAGGTTGGATTAAAGAATATTATAGATGGCGTGGGAATGAATTGTCGGATTGGCTGGTTAAGAAGAGATCGGACACTGCTTTGTGGGTCCCGAACATTGCACTCCTAGAAGTACAATGGTTATGACTTGCTTAAAGATTGTTGATATAGGCACCATCAGTCAAAGTGGCGGGACGGAAATAACTGCTTGCATGCTTGGTGTTTCTTCAAAGAAATTGATAAAAGGAAATCCATGTTTCTACGGAAACTTAATAAAGACAGAATGAGAACTGCTGTGCAATTTCTTACTAGCCACGGCAATTTTATAAAACGTTTGAAAAATTTGAAGATTGAGGATAATGATAAGTGTAGACGGTGCGGTAAAGATTTGGAAACTGCAAAACACATGACTTTGAATGCAGTAAATTAAGATATTTAACATTGAAATTCTTTGTGTGTGGAATTTTGGATACCTTCCAAGATTATCAACTAAAACTGACTAACCCGATGCTTACGTTATAAAGAATAAACCTTGTGAAAATTTTGTCCACCTTGGGTGTCTCTGCCATCATGCATTATATGGTGTCTTGTACACCATAGTGTCGCTGATGGTGTTTTTACATAGTATACATAGGTAGCACAGTGTCGGTAAAGGTATGATGTAGAGTGAACTATAATTTTTTAAACAAAGTATTACGGTGTTAACTACACCATACTGTATTTACACACATCATATAATGTATTTATGTATGGTGTCCTTGACACTGTCAGTAAAAAGGAATAGATAAATTAAGACACTATTGTTAAGTTGATGGTCGTCTCATACACCATATATTTGGTTAGTACTGTCTAATCCTGTATGGTATGGCGTAGGCTATTGGAGGACAAAACTTTCACATTGGGATCTTTTATAACGTTAACGCCGCATAAATTAGGTTTCTGGTATAGGATTCAATTTTTGACTGTTCAAACACATGTGGGGTGCTGGAAAGGATCAAGGGTTCAACCAGATAATCTCAACCCATCTGCCTGTCATTCATTGATTCATTCATTATACTGGAATTGTTGAAAAACCAAATAAAGCATTAGAGAATAAAATGAAAAACATATCGCCCGGAGTTAAGACCGGACCTGGAACACGTGGCTTCAATATGAAGGTGATACCATAGACCACAAATACGTCTGTCCACGCGGTTTTTTTCCAAATGATTACAACGATCAAGGTAAATCTTTGAGATCAATATGAAGTTTGAAAATAATTAGAATCATTTCCATGGAGCAATTCTGTTTACAAATTGGATTTCAACCAAATTGTATGAGGTGATGGATTCAAGATTCAACTTTTCTGACGGCGTGGATGGTTATGTTTAGGTTTTAACCATGTATGTCAATTTTGCCGTACTAAAAACAACGCTAATATGTGTAAATATATTCCGCTACCCATTACAAAAAAGGCCGAGTGGTATAGCACGGCGTTATGCGGTTTATATATCTTGTTGCAATCGTCAGATTGTTAATTTTTTTCACCAGAGAATGTGTTGTTGCATGTCTGGGCAACAATGCTGTAACTTCTTCACTTCCTGTCTAACGCGTGTATTGATAACGCGTATTTGATACTACTGAAAATAATATATTACTTAACACGCGAAACATTTCATTCCCGATGCATTGTCCAATATACCATCTAGGGTTCTGTTAACCTATGCATGTAGAATAGGCATAAACGAGACTGGTACACTAGACGGCATGAATGGTCTGAAATTTATTAGCAATATGAAAAGGCAATTAAAGTACGCTACAAAGCTAAGGTAGCAACCATTTTGCATTTAGTATTTCACCGATGTATCCTTGTTGAAGTTGTAAACTACTGTGACATATTTCTTTTAAGAAAAACAGGACCAGACTGGTACGAAAAACCGGAGGGAAAATTTTCTTTTCGACAGCTGAGCTTGTTGAATATGTTCGCTTGCTGTAATCGAACAACGAATGCATTCCTATATTGAATCGATTATATATCGTAAAATGCAGGTCATGTTTTATTTGAAAAGATGGTTAAATATTTATTATTTGACGAAACTAAATAATTTACATAGAAACATCCAAAACGGTTATATTTTCAGTCAGCACTATAAAGCCATAAAGTAGCTTGAAAAATTAAACATAAATGTCCCAGTACGCTGCTAAGATAGTATTAGAAGTAAGAAATCATCGGTTAAACCAAACACCATCAGAGCAAGCCCGAACTGATCGTCAAACCCCATAAAACTTCGAGTGATTATTTCAGGATTTTGCCTGTCGTATAAACTAATTTTTTTCGTTCAAAGTGTAGTAAGTGAAACGAGCTTAGTGAGGAATTCTCACTGGAGCGGAGTGGTAAATTTCGATAATGTCCGTTTCTTTGTTTTTCTGGAGTGACATGCAACTTCGGCTGGGCCCATTGACTTGCTCATTCTAAAACTTAAAATCTCTATTTGCCCTTTTAGTTGGACGCGGAAACGGATTCCACTTTTTCCAGCCATAAAAGTGGGCAAAATACACTCGGGTCGGGTCAAAATGGGGTGCGACAGTACACGTTATGGATTGTATCTCGACAGCTGCTGCATATATTTTAGCCTAATTAGGTTGATTTTGTAGGGCAAAAAAGTTCTGTAAGGCTGTAAAACATGCTTTGCTACATGGCTCTTTTAGGATGCAGGATCTGGGCCAAAAGGGTTTTTCAGGTGGCCCATGAAAATAACAATACATGTAAACGATAATATCTCCGCAAACGTTCATTGGTCTCATTTTGTAGAGCAATTCATCCCCTATACATATAGCCGCAAACAGTCTGCTGTCCCAGTCCCTGTTTACGCAGTAGGGTTGGTTCAAAATTGGGTTTTCGACTGGCCAATGCAACCCAATATATAGGAAAACCGTATCTCCACAACCACTTGAACTCTATCTTTGCGAAAACGGATAGTACATATAAAATATCGATTTTGCTAATCCAACGCTCTCAGCACAATGTCTCACCCAAAATGTTTACGAAGAATATTTAGCACTATTATGCTATTTGTAAGCATAAAATGCTAAATATCTTGCAGCCATTAATTTATATATCTGGAGTCAAGTTTTGAATATATCCGCTTTCACTTAAAGTCTGTGGTATAAAAGTTGGAATAATTTTCGTAACTTTATACATAGAGAAAGCCTTTCAAACAGAAGCGATGAATTAATTTTGGTGAAATATCAAAATTTTGTATCTCATATAAGAAGGCTATCGATGATTATATCTGCATTATTCCCAAGTCGCGCACTCCCTTGCCTACATTAAACATAAGAAAATATGTTTGGTGTTTAAGAACAACACATATCAAACTGATTTGTTGCTTGTTTGCTATCGCCGAAGGTTCCAATGTCAAAAGATAAAAATATGCATGATGCATGAATATTGATTTATTCAGTTGGTCCAAAGAAGATATTTTTAATGTTTTATTTATATAAACAGGTACGCGCATTCGATACCGGTCTTGCTATGGTTCTTACTGTGAAATACCCAGTGAAGAAGATCGAGAGCGATGCTACAACGGCCCGTGCTATTTCGGCAAGCGACGCAAGCGTCATCTGCCATCCCTAGTACACATGCCGATCAACAGTGTTCAGCTCAGCTAGCCCATCTGGAACTAGGTGTTTTCGCTGAATACACTACGGACGCCTACTCATGATTGCGCCGAGTAACGTTGGCAGCTAGTCGAGATATCAAATTATGTGAAGCTCTATTTATGGCGAATTTTCCTGAATATACATTAAATTTGAATTTTACTGCAGTCTTCCATTTCATACAACAATGATATCCAACTAATTCTGCGTCTTCAATTCTATACCTCATTTTTTATATTAATGCATTTCAACGTCTCGCTGCTGAAATTTCTACTTGGAAAAACTAATGCCAACAACTGTTATGCTAATAAATGATGCCGGAACGATCCAAAAGTACTCGCACGTCATTCATCGAAGCTGTTCGTCACCTCAAACATAAACACCAGCAGCTGTAGTGCGACATTTCAACTCAAAGTTCTTCTGTTGATATTTTAATATTGTTATGTTGATAATATTGTTCTACTCATATATTTTGAACATTATGAATTTGAACTCGTCGATATTGTAATTCGGGTTCTAGTCACCACAGAACGAAGCTCATATCAAGTGTTTCCTTAGCAAAAAAATATTATGATGCTACAATTGCCCACTAAGGCTGGGTTTACGAAACAAAAACTTTAAAACAGCATTCGCAAATAACAACCTTTCAGCAATGCCATCAGGTAACTACAATTATGTCATCAGTAGAGAATAAAGAACGTCAGGCTATAATATAAAAAGTATTGTTCCGAAAAAGGGCGGGCTGAATTTTTAATATTATAAAGTTGGTGCCCTTGCGTCGCCTGACAACATCTGTAAACGGGAATATCATACAAAACCAACATTAAACTCCACTGCGTCTCTCTACTTTGCTTGCGTGCCACCAATGATTCAGCATATAGAGTTTGAGCGCCTATAATCAAGTAGCGAACAATATAGACGCAATATAAAAAGTATTGACTAGAAAAGAGATGGGCCGAATTTTTAATATAAAGTAGGTGCGCTTGAGTCGCCAGACAATCAGTAGACTAGAATATGATGCAAAACCAGCATTAAACTACAATGCGTCTATCGACTTTGCTTGCGTGCCATCAATGATTCAGCATATAAAGTCTGAGCACCTATAATCAACTAGCCAACTATATAGACGCAATATAAAAATTTTGATTAGAAAAGGGGTGGACCGAATTTTTAATATTATAAAGTAGGTTCCCTGACAAGCTGTAAACTAGAATGATACAAACAAGCATTGAATTCCACTGCGTCTATCGACTTTGCCGTTTTGCATATTATATATAATCAACTAAGAACAGTACAAAAGCCATGTACTTTGTATCGCTACGCTTACCAGCTGTGCGTGAATATTTAAATACGTGAGCAGGTGCTACTTTTACATTTCTTAACTGTTTCCTTTAAAACTAGGGTGCATTCCGTAGTCTTGAGCAAAATTTTGCCCCTGGGTAGGACAGGCTGGACCTGGATCGTTTTAGTGCGTGCCTCGTACGCTTGCCACTACGCTATCTTGGAGCTGTTGCAAGGTTCCTTAAATAACCTCACAAAACGAGCGAACAACCATGCACGCTGCACGACAAACTCGGTTAGTGCATCGCGCTGTAATGCACGCGCTCACAAATGTGTCAACATAAGTGTAATAACGGTACGCAGCTGCATGAAGCAACCTCCTTAACACTATGCCCATACAACCCTAGCTATGATACCGTCAACTTTGGAACATTTTAGCAAATTTGACAATTTTATAACTTTTATCAGTCAGACACAAGAAGCTATGAGCTTAGCAAGTCGCAGGCGCGCTTCACGAATTCGGACCCACCCGATTGTTTGCGCAAGTGTCTAGTGTCTGATATGATTACTAAGGTTTCCAGAAACACACCAACACCTGCTTGCAGGTCATAATGTCAAGCCTCTGTTAAATCTTTCGATCTCATTAGAAGTTGTTTAAATATCTTGCCTAATCCAATCGATTCGATTAAAAATTGAAAGGGTGGAGAATGTGTAATTAGTATTGCCCGCCTTGGACACGCCCGCAAACTTTGACCACATCTGGGCCTCTTGAGGCATAAATTCAACCAGCAATTTAAAAGCCACTGTGGCCCCGACATTTCCTGAGTGTTTCAAGTTGGACTCTAGAGTAGATAATCTGTTAACTGTTTTTAATATCTTTTAAACAGTGTATTTTTTCGTACAATAAATCTCCGATATATTTTTGTGTTTGACGGTTGGATGAGCAGTATTTATGATTTAATTAATAGACTACTCTCGCAACTTTCTCAACTTTAAGAAATGTCAGTACGTAGGGTGAACCATGCGTGTTCGGCTTGGGACCTTTTATGCACAAGCCGTAGCACGTGTAGCTAACCTGTCCAAGCGGACAAGCACTGAACGTATACGTTGCCGTTATTGAACACGAGACAGTTAACCTTCGATGTTCTGAGTTTTAGCATGTTACAGTGATATGTGTAACCCAAATAGTTCACGAGTCAACAACAATGCATGATACAATTAGACAAGTTATCGCTGGCAAAGTGTCCGAGAGGTCAAATCGTTTGAGTAATGGGTCGAACCATGTACCCAAAAGCGACCATAGTGGTCTTTGAGGCGAATCAGGCTATCATATTTTCCCTTTTTGAGAAATCAATTTCACAAGGTTGGCTCAGCTATTGATTCAGAAGGTTAAAAACCGATGTGCTTCGACATTTGCTCGAGTCAGTCGAGGGACGCTATATGTATTTGGGACCTGAAGAAAGAAGTCTGTTTACATGGATCGAGAACAGAAAGACAATAATATGGAAGTTAGCATACAAACATGGACGAAGATTACATTACTAAAACGACATCGAAAATCAATGGTATGCATGTAGCATTACAACATGTATTGTGCAGCACGTTACCACTTCGACCATTACAAACAGTTCCTAACAGAAATGCGATTCCAAACTCTGAAGCTTCACCAAAAACATATCAGCTTACCCTACTATCATCGTGTGATAACCAAGATTTACAAAAACGTACAATAGGTTTCCTAATGTAGTGTTTAACCAACAGTGTATAAGTGTATAGTTTGTAGCCCGAAGGAGAAGCATCTGGGTCCATGTTAAATGTACTCGTTCATATTCTAATCATGCTTTTACCTTTCTTTGTACGTTATGGATTCACTATTATATGTGTGTACATTTTCATTTGATTAACATTTCATGTCGCTTTAACTTTGCTTTTTAAGATTTATCGTGTTAATCTTACAAAAATATCGAAGCATCTTACCGACTAAACTATAAGTTGTCAAGTTGGTACCCACAAGAATCTAGCATTTAAAGTATAACGTTGGCAAACGACTCCTCGGAATTCCTACGGCATCTAGTTATCGCAATGTATGAGGCTGTAGAGAACTTAAGTAGTTCACACTTGGATAGTAAAGCGGAAAGTTTTAAGTCAACCATTCAAAGAAATATCACTAAAAGTTTGTACGTATATATGTGGCATAGATATAGCATCGTGATAAAATCGCGGATTATATATACTTCGTCGTACCTCGCAGTACAGTACTAATCTTTATATCGTACAACCTCATGTTATTCATTTCGATATTATTTGTGTGTTAACGTAGAGATAGCGTTGCCAGTTCAATCCGGATTTTATTTAGTAATTTGTCACGAGAATTCATTGGGTAAAATCTTTTCTTTCAAGCCAAGCAAAAATTCCTTTCCCCTTCAAAAATATAAGAGGAAGATAGATTAGGATAGGCTATAACACATGTTAACAAAATCTCCTTCCCCATATAACGCTGTAATCATTGGAGCAGCCGTACTTTTAATATTTTTAAAATTTATATAAGCAGGCAGTCGACTTGTTTTTCCCTTTATCTGTATATATATAGACACTGACTCAATTTGTACTATACGGTTTGTGAGTCGAGAATGCACTGGGTCGCACGGCTGTGTGATTGACACGCTGCACCCAAGTACATATGGTTTTTTGAAGGGCTCCACGTTAATTAGTAGAATTAATAGTTTCGAACCATGAAGCCTGGGTTTATCCTTTGTAATATTTTACTTTATTTGATAGGCTATAACTTGGCATGTGCTTATATCCACGTGTTTGTATGGGTTTATCAATATACTTACTTGCTTGTCAGGCTCATATATGTGGAAGACAGGTCGAAGAAGTAATATATTTAAATATAGCACTATGCAGGGGCGAAATCAATTGCTAAAATAGTTTTAGGAGATCCTGAAACTTAAACCAGTACCTTGCTAGCGATAGGTGATGTAAATACGGGTATAAAAGCGAAAAATTACAACTGTCCTGGAATAGGAGGCACTCGGCCGTTCATCGCGAAATGAATGGCGAAATACTAAAAATTTAACCAGAATTAGTTCGAACGCACAGTACCAGGTTTACAGGGGCTTGAAATAAGCGACGCGATATACCGGTGAATGTTAAAAATGTTTCGCTGTGTCCTGTTTCAATTCCGACAACGAGGTACGATTCTGTCCTAGACACAAAATCTACCATTTCCCCAAAATTATATTGACCAATACTTATATTTCTTCTATTTAATTTCGTACAGGTGAATATGTTTTTGTTCTTTGTGGTGCGACACCTTATAAGAACACCTGAAACTAGAACGTTCAGTGAACCTCAAATGCATCCAGGCCGGGAAGATAAGGAACATTAATTTTTGTGGGAATCTGTGGCTTGATTGCTTCAGTTTGACTAATGCCCTCTAACTTCGCACACTTCAAATGTAAAAATTAAAATCCCCATGCGAGACCTCTTTCCAGTGTTGAGTTCTCTGTAATACAAACGGCAAAAATATTTATCTTCTCGGTGATACCCACTCAGTCCTTTTCAACTAACTAGAATGTCAGTAAGACACATGTCAAACGTACCAGGTATGACCAATAACTTATAACCTTAGTGTCAGGCTGAAAATTCAAATCCTTAACTGACCTAAGCTAAACTGATTTACCCTAAAGGGGTCCTAACCCAATGGACATATAGTTCATTGGTTTATATTAGTCATACCAAATAAGCACTCTCGTGCCGTATTCAATTTCGCATACGAGAATAAACTTATTCTGTGCCTTCGATCATCATATTTTGCTATGTTGCATAAGATTACTACGGAACGTTTTTAGGCAAATTTCAGCCGAAAACAGTTCCCGTCCATATCATGTCTCAAGTCCTATTTACGTTTAGAAAATTTAAAGTGTCACAGTTTTCAAGAAGCTATTGGCAAACGTTAAGTATAAATTAATGCGACTATGTAAAGCCAGATTGATTGAATTCATACAAAACTCACGCTCCGAGGTCTCACCCCGCACTCTGCTTCGGCATATGGTTTAAATTATTAATAGGCATATTTTAAGTGCCACCAGCCTAGACGTTAATATCCAATATTTGCTACAAATTGTTCATATTATGATCAAGCAGAGATTACGGTTGAAAGACTTACGATTAAACAGCTGTCAGCTTTACTCACAACTGTCGGGATTACCTGCGATTTATCGGTATTAAACTTTGTGTGCCGGGATTAATTAGTCTCCGACAAAATTCGGCACTTGAACGAATGCCCTTAATACCCAACACGGAAAATATCGAGAGCTGCCACGCCACACATGATCTGATGATTGAACACCACTAAGAAAACCCGCGGACTAGTAATAATTTTAATTCGTAATCTAACGATTTCATTTTGTCTGAATGATACAGCAGTTTGCTATGTCATAATTGCATGGGCGACGTAAGTGCAGAAATTACCAACTCGGCCCAAGAGAACCCTTACGTTGCCACCGATTTTGTGAAAAATGCACTGTTTTTCTATTACACCATTTAAAAATGAAAACATTTCCATTTTACTCGCTTTAAATTCAGAAAAGTAAAACAACAGCACCAGATAAATAATATACTTAGAAGTAGCAAGTGATGGAGTTCTGAATATAACGTAGACGTATTGTTTAGAAATTGCACAAGCGATTACAAAATATAAACATTAAGGATTCGGATACAATTTTAATACATATATACGTGCTGACGTAAATGAAATTGACACATAGCATAGGTGCCCATAAGCTATGTTTACATTCTCCCTGAGGGCTGAGTAAAATTTTGGCCAAAATTAAAGAAAAACAGGGGACTTGAGCAAAATTTGGGAAGAGGGGGAATTTATGGTTAACCTAGCCCAGCGCAAAACTGACGCGCCTTGGGCGCCTATGATATGTGTCATTACTTATGTGTAAATTTAAAACACTTGAACCCGAAAACCTGTGGTGCAATCCCATCGTAAAAGCGCTGGTGTATCATTTATTTCGGTTTAACGGTTCGTTACCAAGCAAAATAGTCGCACGCTTTTAATTTATTACTTTAAATTAAGAGCATGCGATAAATATATCAATTCTGTGCGAATTTTTTCTGACACTGCCATAATATATACTAAGCGATTAGACCGGAAATTTCCCGACTACCGTAAAAATTGCTGGACTTTTTCTCGAATTTCGTGCTCTAGTAGTTGGAAATATATTAACTAGCATTGGTATTAAATACCAATTTGAATCAGTAAGTATCGCTGACAGAAATGTGGTATTGCGCATGGATATTCATTAGGTTAACAAGGTTCAGTAACCAAGAACTCAAAACTGGTGGAACCGAACTAAATTATAAAATCACCACAAGTTGAAAAGTGGAATGGGGTCAGTTGAGCTCTATAGTATAAATTTGCAAAAACGACTATGGATACTAAGATGGCAGCTGAATGACAACATAGACGGCGAGACATTTAGATGCACGCGGGCAAGATAAAAACTGAGATTCGGACCGCATGGCCCCGCGATATTCACGTGTTGGCATCCGAACTGTGAGATTTCGGAACTATACTGACTGACCGAACTGTAAGATGAATATGCATACTAACCCTTGTCGAATATTGATTACGACTCATTGAAATAGAAGTCAGGAGGATAAAACCTGCAAATTTATCTCTCCAAATGTCGATTTATTTCATTCAACAATTTTATGCCCGAACAGCCTTCGAGGAAAAAATCACAAATTTGGGCAACCAACGGCGTACAAACACATGGATATCAGTCACGACTTAATATTAAAAAATCAGCATTCCTACATTCGAACCATTCTTAACGTAAGGAATCGTTTTATGTCAAATAATAATACCACTCATTTGATAAAGGAACATGTGTTTTATGCATACCCTCGCGCAGTTTATCATTATACTAGCCGAAAACATTTGATTGCACAGTTTAGTAAAGTTTGGATATACACACAGAATATTATACCGCAAATAACTGTATAAAATAAAACACATAGATGTAGAGAACACGAAAAATTTTATATGCAATTATTAATCGTGGTTAATTTTTATAAGCCGCCATTTTCATAACTAAACAAATATCAAAAATATCTTACCAGCAGGTATACAGTAATTTTGCATAAAGTAACCTTTGAAAAAATTGGCGCACAATGTGAAGTTTTAGTGATTATTCGAAATGCATGACAAAGATAAACAGTATTACAGGACCCATAGTAATTATGCAGGCTACATTTCCCCTAAGCCGGTAACTAGAAAACCCCCTGTACTATCATGGCACATAGCTTTGGCACTTCAGATTTTTAAGCTGTTTTCCAACAATGCTTCGCTCCCGAGAAAGCGCTTTCTAATCGGATCTCATTCCTTATAACGAAAACTAAAATGCTTGAAGTGTCAGGTTCCGCATGACCATAGCAAATGGTTACTGCTTGCCGTCATGAGAATATACATGTGTATTCAACATAGTGTGTCTAGTCATCGTCACTTGCATTGTATCCTTAGGCATATACTATATCTTTATTAAATTTTCAAAGATAATGTACTCAAATTTTTGTTCATAAATTGCAAAGATGCAAAAGATGCGTGTTTGTGTGATAATTGCCGCAATCCAGTCTTTTAAATTTGTGCCGTGACCTCCGCCTAAACAGTCACTGAAAGGTGTAACATGAAATACCCGGTTAAAATACTAAAATACCTAAATCCAACTAGAGCAATGTTTGACATATAAGGAATTCACTGCATTATACAATGCTTTCAATGCCGCTTGAGCGTGAAATTTTTCCCATGAATATGCAATGCCAACAAGACTCTAGAATAATAGCTAATATATATCGTCCTGAAGGAACACACCAGCCTCTATTGTAGTAACAGATTTAGTTTTTCACAGATACGTCAAATCACTTGTATAATGACCAGAATCTGTGCCTGAAAAATCCTTAAACCATTTTATCACATGGAAAATTCAGAAATCCAAATTTCTCACATGCAAAATGCTGAAGCTTGCCAAATCTTGTGAACTTATCCAGTTGTCTACTGCGGATAAAAAGCTTACAGCTTATCAAGTATCAAATCAACTGAAAGAATGTTTATAGCCTGCATTCCACATGTGATCTCAACGCGTTCGTGATCTTGTGAGACTGCAGTCTGTTAACTTTAAGATACGGTTTTAACTTAGATCATCTACTACTGCTAAACCAGA
Source organism: Trileptium ribeirensis (assembly GCA_030248225.1). Lineage (NCBI taxonomy): Eukaryota > Metazoa > Nematoda > Enoplea > Enoplida > Thoracostomopsidae > Trileptium > Trileptium ribeirensis. The sequence goes on along the minus strand of JASANE010008203.1, from coordinate 35,994 downwards.
AAAAGCAACCATACATAACAGATAGATTCATTAATGTCAGAGCGCAACGTGTTTTTATATTTTTTCAGAGTAAAAACTGTCCTAATAGTTCTTTGCATTGCATGTTGAATATACAACTGCCAACTTTTTATCAATACACGTGCCCAAATATTTAACCGAATTTATTGGTATTACTGCTGTATGTCATAATTTTATAAAATAACCCATTAAAACACATGACCGAATTCACCATAACCCTACCCACTGTGGAATAATTCAAGTTTGTTACACCACCACGACAACACTTTTGTACCACTTTGATATTTCTAGAGCACTAAAAAGTGATGTTTAACAGCATAAAAAACAGTATTGTTCGAATATGCTACAACCGCTGCGATGTTATCATCACAGCGCCGCAAAAGGTTACCATTTAAATTTGGAGAACGCAGAATGTGTAAGTCATCATGTGATAAATACGGCCAACATAGAACTTTGCTGAACCTCAACTCTGTAAAATTTACAAGTTAAATTTTCTAATGGCGAACTATTTCAGACTATCGTTCAGATAGTTATATCATGTTCGCCATAAGATATGTGCAGCAATAACTACACATACATCGTCTGAAGATGAAGGGTTGCCACGAGGTTGTGGGATAACATTTAATGTGCTATCGCTCATAATCTGAGCGTCAGCCTCCTTATTGTCAAATTACGATGCGGACATTATGTATATATTTTATAGTTTTCATTGCACTTGTACCGTGCTTCGCAACAACCGTCCGCTTTAAAGGAAAACATAATTATTGAATGACGCAAATAACGAAAATGAAAACGAGCAGTAACAAAAATGTTGATGTATTAGGCTTTGATAACTATACAAAAGAATAAACAATATGACATACCGGCGGTATTGATGCCCGTGACGATCCAAACCTGGTTCAGAACTGTAACCTATTTTGATCCGTGACCCATTTGCTTAGTTCTAATTATAAATACAGATAATTAGAAATTGGTAAATGAAAATATTGGGACTCAAAATTTGAAAGAATTTTTGTATGTTTTTTGGTGAATTTGAACGTGTGAATACTATTCAAATTTTTCCAGCACATTGCTTTAGAAAATCACGGCAATGGTAGAGAACTTAAAAATTTTTGAGCTAGAATTCTGAAGTATATATGTTTGCCATATTTTTCCATTACAAATTACATTCAGATTTTATCAAGATTTGAACCACAAAGTTTCACATATGAGCTCAGCTTAAGACAATCATGGATATGTGTTTGAGAAAGTAATGACATTGCAGGAAGCAATATATTTAGATTTAATTCCAAATGCTATGTATAATATTTAGGCGCTTTAGTTAGCAATACTGAAAATCGCTGTTTGCTCTCATACTTTCACCGACCAATACATACAATTTGTTGACTATTTCCAAGCAACACCACCCAGTCTTCGCTAAATAACAAAAGCTAATTCTGATCGGACCGCAGTTAGTTTTGGTATACGCTAAGCTAAACCTACACATAATGACCAAAAATGCAGCCGAAATTTCATGTACAATTTACTCCGTGACAATGAATAAAACGTGCTTTCTAAATTTATAGGATTGCGTCGTTTGAAATTACAAAGTTTCGGAAACCACTGCCGAGCATTGAATTTCGAAATGTAACTGTTCAGCGGAGAGCTCCAAAACTCAGTAATCATACTGAATCCAAGGTATGTGGAAGGGAAAACTGAACTATCGCAACGAAGTTTTGTAGTTTAGTACGTACGTAAATGTCATATTGATACTATAGGCACACGGCATTGTCCCTACCACATGCTTCATGCCAATGCTGCATTTATAACAAAGTTTTCAGGAATTTAAAAAAACTACGCTTACGTTCTTTTAGATATATACCTTTTAAGAAGTAAAGCTTGGTCAGTATCGAAAATAGACGACGTTGGTTATTTATTTTTATTATTTCGTCCAAGGCGGCATAGGATTTACTGCATGAATAGAGCGCACTAAATTAAGGAAATTTTTTTTAAGAAGATGGCTTTAACGGAGTGCGGCGGTTCGGAAGGGAAGAGGTGTCTCGGGATCCCTCCAACATGAAATCCAGGATCCACCACTGCCTAGAAGTGTAACTAATTATCTGGGTGGCAAAGAGCCACGTTTTTCAAGTTCTCGCTCGACTCAGCTCACCGAAAACAGTATTCGGCTCTTCCGATAACAAAGCTAGAATCAGTTCTCCGGCTCCCAGCAATAACAATTTGCTATAAATCCTATTATATAGTTGGTTTTAGAGCTTTTAAGACCTGAGATTATGTTTTCTCTGTGATTGTTGCTTTTTAGACTACTGTGCTACAACGTCACATTTTATAATAATGGTTGTTGTTTTAGAAAAGATCTTTCAAGAGCAGAACAAAGATTTTCCGATACACTAGATTATGTCATGGCAAGCTCGGATCGACCCTAGATCCGAGCCAAACCTAGAGCCCAAACTGTCATTTGTATTGAAGGTTCATAATTATTTTTTCACACTATAGTCCATGGATTCCCAGGAGTCAGTAAAACTTAATTTTTTGAAATCTAAAATAAATATTAAAAAGAACGACTTATGGTTCAACAAACATAATTTAACCCGGAATCTGAAGTTTATTCCGTGAACATGTAAAAGGAATAATACAAGGTAAAAATGCTATGATGTAACATGTAAAATGCATTTTATTCATGAAAATTTTTGGAAACAAGGTAATGTTCACTACGTGTTTTGGAAATACGTTTTAATGCTAACACCACTGTAATACAAATGTTTTATTAGTTAACTGTGACCGCTATAATAGCCATAAAAACATATGCTGACTGACAAAATACTAGGTGCGTTAAGAGTCTTATTTTGTATAAAAATTCTTAGTATCAATACACAAATTAGAAGTGATATGGCATTACCTGTGAGTCACATGAGTCTAAAATATTTCAAATATTATATATATTAAACGACAGTTTAACCGTTGGATTGTACACAATACAAATCCTCCATATGCAAATCGGCAAATTTTCGAACAAATGCTGAAGAAGCATTTACTGATATTAAATTAATATCGTAATATGACAAATTTCTTGCCGTCGGCCAACCATTAAGCCGTCGACCAACAGTTGGGCCGTAGTGCCGATAAGCGGATTGGCCTTCGGGATCCCCAGTCACAAATGAAGATCAGTCGGTCGGGGGAGGGGTGTGGTGCCTTCGTCGCCTGTGTTCCGCGCCGCCAAAGAGGGGATAGGATAACCTGTGGTCTTTGTGATTGGGTGGGGTTACTTAGAAACGGCCCATAGCGCCTAAAGGGGGATCCGACACCTCACGGTGACAATACTACCTCTTATGAACATTTGTAAGCTGTATATAGTGGTTAAAAATAGCGAGAAAAATTATTTTTCGGCTTGAAATTTATATCTTAATATTTGTTATACTTTTTAAAAAATTGTACATATAAAATAAATAAAATTTGGATTGTGGGTGAGTAATGTCGGTATTTAAAAATTTCTACACTTCAAAGTATATATTCCATGTCGGCTCTTCAAAGTATATATTCCATGTCGGCTAAAAATTTTGGTATAATGAACAAACATGTATCATACAGGTTTCAACATGAATAAACTTGCATTTTACATGTTACATCGTAGCATTGTTACCTTGTTATTGACATTATATTAAATAAATCATCACTGTTGCACATAAAATCAACTTGAATATTATAACATAGACCGATACAGTTACACATTAATGATATTAATATTACACATGTTTATAACGGCACATAATTTAGTATAATTATTATATGGTTGGAATTAACATAGGTACAACATTGTAACGAAAAGTAGTTCGTAAAATATATAATAAAAAATGATAATCATACAAAATATAGTACACGTTTACCCAGTTGCAATGGCTAAGATCCAAATGTTTACGCTTTAAAACACACAGTATGATAATCAGTATAATTAAAACATTAAGGTAAAAGCACATTGCTAACCGATAAAAATTCACTAGGTATATCATTAACGAGAAAACTTAATTTACAAATTTTTTTGAAAACTGCTTTAGCTTAAATAGCATAATTTTTAACATAACATTTTTTAATTTTGACAATTATTGTTCTCTTATGGCAAGTATGAGGCTTGACTGCTAAACTCAGCTTTTTGCCAACAATGGCTTTTTAAACCTGGTATGCTAGAGGTGCACTAACTTATACAGTGTCACAAAATATGTAAGACAAAACTTAACATGTAACATATTTAATGTTTACTTTGACACAGATTATACCATCAAATAAAATTTTTATTCAACATCTTAGGTTACGATCGTAGACTATTAGTAACTATTACATTGACTGAAAAAAGGCACTCCGTTGCTTCTGCTCTCCATTAAAAAGTTTTCATCTCACAGTATCAACCTTTTTGTTCGAATGAAATAAAACTGAAATAAATATTTTTATATTATACACACATAAGGATATAAATAGGATTACATTGATTACTATTTCTAAATTGATAGATAGACTTGTGTACTGCACATGTTATCACGTCATCTTAAGCAAACTATGCAGTTGAAAAGTTGAAATAAAATAAATTCTGTTTTTCAACACAGAACAAATATATAAATACAACCAATAATATATTACGAGACTAAAACATAATATGTTTGTATGTATATGAAGATAATATTATTGAATATGAATGTGTTCCGGCACTCGAACAATGAGACTAAACTCTAAATTATATTAATGGTTACATGCATTTTGTTCACATGCCCTTTACACGAAGAATGCTACAGTTATAGTTGTTTCATGATCCGGAGCTTCGCGCCCATCGCAGCGTCAACCCCCTTAATGTCGGTACTTTAGACACTGTATTGTGCATTAAGGCGGAAAACCTTCGCACGGCAAACAACATGTTGTTGCCCATGTCAACGAAAACTAGCAGGGACTGATGGATTTGCTTAAGTCGGATCATTCCTCGACTATGTGCTTTTACGAGGACTTCTGCACGTTGAGAGAGCTGGCACGTTGCCGATCGCGTCATTTGACGAGGAAGATCCTGACAACTGCGAGTGAAGTTACTGTTATTGAGGTTAGCTCTATGAGGCTCTACAGGGACAGTATCAATGTTACTTTCAAGGGCGCAGCGTCTCTTAACTTGCCATTCCAACACATGTTTCTTAAAATACTCTGACGACGCTGAGGAACAGCTGTTTTGATTACAGTAGATCATGTTTTTTTAACTTCCGTGTTTGCGGTAGCATTTATATGTGGCAAAACACCTAGATCACGATTTACATATGTCCAGACTTCGTTTAACTAGTGATTAAAAAACATTGTGCTACAAGAGTATCAACATGTATGTAACGTCTTCATGCCTGAAGCTAATGCTATCCCTAGAATTCACTGTGCATTTTGTAACGAAGCTTACATGAAACACAAAACATCTATCTTAAAATCAGTAAAACAGACGTCCGAGAACTATGCCCTAGTGTACTGATTTATGCTCCACTCATAAATATATAAATACAACCAATAATATATTACGAGACTAAAACATAATATGTTTGTATGTATATGAAGATATTATTGAATATGAATGTGTTCCGGCACTCGAACAATGAGACTAAACTCTAAATTATATTAATGGTTACATGCATTTTGTTCACATGCCCTTTACACGAAGAATGCTACAGTTATAGTTGTTTCATGATCCGGAGCTTCGCGCCCATCGCAGCGTCAACCCCCTTAATGTCGGTACTTTAGGCACTGTATTGTGCATTAAGGCGGAAAACCTTCGCACGGCAAACAACATGTTGTTGCCCATGTCAACCAAAACTAGCAGGGACTGATGGATTTGCTTAAGTCGGATCATTCCTCGACTATGTGGTTTTACGAGGACTTCTGCACGTTGAGAGAGCTGGCACGTTGCCGATCGCGTCATTTGACGAGGAAGATCCTGACAACTGCGAGTGAAGTTACTGTTATTGAGGTTAGCTCTATGAGGCTCTACAGGGACAGTATCAATGTTACTTTCAAGGGCGCAGCGTCTCTTAACTTGCCATTCCAACACATGTTTCTTAAAATACTCTGACGACGCTGAGGAACAGCTGTTTTGATTACAGTAGATCATGTTTTTTAACTTCCGTGTTTGCGGTAGCATTTATATGTGGCAAAACACCTAGATCACGATTTACATATGTCCAGACTTCGTTTAACTAGTGATTAAAAACATTGTGCTACAAGAGTATCAACATGTATGTAACGTCTTCATGCCTGAAGCTAATGCTATCCCTAGAATTCACTGTGCATTTTGTAACGAAGCTTACATGAAACACAAAACATCTATCTTAAAATCAGTAAAATAGACGTCCGAGAACTATGCCCTAGTGTACTGATTTATGCTCCACTCATCCACCGGCTATGTTCTTCCCAACGTTCGGGAAATTACTTATTTTCGTTGTTCCCGATGTATACTGTTACCTTCTATATCAATTGTTTGTAGAAAAGGCTTTGATTACTTGTACAATATTGAGTTGTATCGTGTGTGTAAATATCTTGTTAATATCACATCCGGTTGTTATTATTTTAATTGTGGCTGTTATATCTAACCGCCGTTCAGTCCAAATCTATATTATCAGTCACAAGTACTCCAAAATTGCAAACTTCCAGCTTTCAAGGTAATTTGGGCGGAGACCACATCTGCAGTTGTATTTCTCATCTGGCCCTGCAAAGTTAACTAAATCATGTTATCATAATCAATGTGTTTGCATGCCTTATATGACACAAAAGCTGGCTTCTGGTATAAATACTCTCAACACACGGGGTCAGAGGCACTAGTATTAACTATGTAGCGTAGGGTTCGTATCATTTATTCGTTTTTTGCTTGAGTTTTTAATGTTTCAGCACATGAGACAATTCAATTGAGGTTGCTGCTGATCAGTTTTGCATGATGGACATATCTCGTCGTTTAGGGCAGCATAGCTCGCTTAGTTTATTTAAATATTTTCTTTGCCGCCCGAGCTACGCCTAGCATACATACCTCTGGCGGTAAAGGACGCCGATGCTCGCCTGTATAGACTTACTTGGAGTTTGTGTAGATATCAAATTGACTCCGGTGTTTTTCTAAATATGCAGTTAAGTGCTCTGTTACTTTGTACGGTTTTGGCTATAATCTTCACTTAATTGGTCACTCGACTTGGGTTTCTGCTCTAGATAAAAACAGCCGGGCCCTGGTATCCCTCTGTTTGTTATGAATTCTAATATAAATTTCCTATTATCATAGCTCAATATATTATGTTACATTATTGCTTTATCTCTTTACGCTTTTGTACCATGATTTGAGCTATTTTTAACTTCTGTGTACAATTATATGAAGTTGTCAATCAATGGTGGTTCATAAGTGTTGTGGTTAAACCATTCTGGTTCGCATGAATATAGCTATCCATTGTTGGGGCGTAGGGAGGTCGGTCGGGTAGCAGGGTTGACATGCCCGATGGACCTTTCCATACCGCACAGACACGTAAGCTACCATTTCGAGTCCTTCCAGAACACAGGGATTCTGGTACATTATAATGGATTAAAATAATGATAATTATTATAATACAAAACATAATAAGTTTACGAATGTATTCCAGAATATCTATATGTATAATTTCAACGTTCAAGAAGCAGAACACATCACTCGAAAGTAGTTTGCTCCACGGTGCTGCTAATAATAAAAAATCGTGGATATCCTGATCAAGCATGCACAAACCCATAAATGTTTACAATCATACGCATTCAAGATAATGGCGCAATAATTATTAACGTAATTTATGCATTACTCACGTCAGTCAATCAATGAGGCAACGATGTGTGCATTACGTCTATTCCGGCCGGATCTAAAGCATTAAAATGTTAAAATAAATTAGTATATTCATAATAATTTTAATATAGTACAAGAATTCGACATGCGTAGTATTTAATACGTTGCAAGAGAGATTTCGATCTAAGGCAAATAATACACTTTCTCAGAAACTGAGGTCATAGCTGTCGTGTGTATACATCAGTATGCTCGGCATATTAACTAAAAATTAATTTGCTGGGTACATGACAAGCCCACTTGATGGGGACTTGATTGTTTTGAAAGACATACTGTACGCAAAACGTTAGAGTTTTAGGGAAAATTTTTCTAGTGATTTTAGCCTATAAATTTTTAGTTTTTACTAAAGCCAATAAACTTTACCATTAGGTTTTGCAATCATGATAAATAATATAGTAGTTTTGGCCTCAAATACATATCTAAATCCGTGCCGTAATGACTCATTCTTCCATCACTTTGGGGTCGGCGAATTCCACAGCATATGTATGAAAATATGTATGGACGCCGCGTGTGGCCCCTGCTATCACTCTCGAATTTTCCTGGACCTCGTAAAAGCCGAAAATGTGGGGAAAGGCGAATTGGCACCGACCGGCTGAATACAGAGGGAAATTTCATTTTTCCTTTCAAATAAACTTAAATATATCGCAATAGGTACAACGAGGACTAGGTATAAATGCGTTTTTTTTAATTTGTTTTGCAACGTTTAGTGATGAGTCGTAACGGTTCACCAATTTCAAACGTGTAATTATATAGTGTAAAAATGCCGATATTTAGTACCCTCACTGTTATTGTTGAAGTCAATCTCGTACCCGAGGAGGCGCGAAAGCGCGTCTCCTAATCCGCTGTTTTCGCATATGTCTATGAAAACCACAAGCGGTTATGGTTCTGGCGAGAATACGGCGTGCGGGACAATGAAAGGCACTGCACTGTGAGCGAGCGTCACCTCTTGCTACAGCAGTCGCTTGCTCTTTCTTGTTGGTTCGTTTAAGTGCTGCATGCTGTTGGCGGGATTTCTCAGCAGCTGCTGTGCGTTGGTACGTTACTTTTCTCCATTTACCCTCATTATACAACAAGATGTTATCACATAGTGATAAACACCAATATAATAATAGTGATCACATAAATACCAATAAATTGAGAAGTTCGACATCGATGACAAGTTTTATACAAACACAAACAATTTCACTCGTCATTTTTATTACAATAGAACAGTTTATGTCTTGCATGGTTAAACCTTTATGCTTGCGTAAACCTAGCCTTCGTCCATCGATCATCCTATTTAGTAATAACCGATACTGAATCGCAAACCGTGTTACGGAACGAAATGTGGAAATCGGATGGGTTTTTTATTACAAAAAACTGGCAAAATTTTAAACCAGTACTAGCAATTATACCTGTTTTCGAACAGAATTTTGACGATTTCCCATCTGTAAAAAAACGGTTATCTAATGCCTATCAACTTTTTATTTAGATTTTACCAGTAAATTTAGCGTAATAGTGAAGCCACAACTTAATCGGTCCCGTTATTTAGCTCATAGCGTTCGGGAACAAAACCAGCCTGATTCAAACTCTGTTAGTTTTCGTTCGCCAACCTGCAATTTTCGTTAAATTTTTACTTGTTATGACACAAGATGGCCTGGTTTCTATCGCAGAGCTGCGTTCGCAACGGTTTTACGACGTATTACTGTTCACTAAAAAAGCATGGTAACATGTTTTTATCCCACATAGCAAAAAATATGATGGTTGATGGGCATGGATTAAGTTTAATCTAGCATTATTTATGATAGTTTTAACATTTATAGAATTCCCCTTATTGAATTTGTCGCTGTATTAAATATTTACATAATGTACCATTATACTAATATTTAGTTGCGTTAGTTGCACTGAATGCGCTATAAAACCCACAAGTGATCATAGAAAAACCGGTTGGCCTACTTGGAATGTTCTAGAACACTTGAGATTGTCGTTCGGTATTTAATATCTGGGTTGTTGCGGAACGATGTTCGTTCAGTGTTTTAGTAAGGGTGTCAAAATAATTTCTTATGATCTGAAATAGAGGTGACAATTTGACCACAAGATATGAAGTCATAGCATAGCAAATGATGAGCACAAACAGCGAAATCTACTACTTTGAACTTGGTTACGCCTCACTAGTCCGAAGGCCCACTAGTCCGAATGTATGTAATGTATTATTCTCTACTGATATCCACAGGTCTCTATTATACTCTACCGATGTCAACAAGTCTCTATTATTCTCTACAAGACAATATGTTAATGATTTCTAGAGAACTGGAAACGTTCCCATTTTACAGTAAAATTCTTAGAAATTAAAGAGACAAAATAAAATGTTTCTCGTGGGAAAGTAAGTAATGTACCCTACAACAGGCGTGTGAAAATGTAAAATTGTTGCCTATGCCTGTGAATCGTTGATTTATCTTTTTTGCGAATATTTGTTTTTTCCTTGAAAATGGGTCAGTTAGTGACAGGAGCTCGATGAACAGGAAAAGTGTTAATCCATAACGATTATAAATATTTCAATAAAGCTAGCAATACATCATACCACTGGCGCTGCTGGCAGAAACAGTGCCGATCAACACTTATCACAGAGACATTCGACAGAATGGAGGTAGACCCACAAATCCGTGTTCTTGCAGTTCAAGAACACCATCACGGAGACGACAGCTCGTCAATTGAACGCGGCGCATTCATGATTTCGGTGAAAAGGAAATTACTGATGGTCCGACAACACCAGTAAAGAGGGTGTATGACGCGGAGGGTTCAGCCGTTCATAGACAAGGTGGTGATCAATGCTAATCAAAATTTTGAACATCTGTATATGTATATATGAATATCAATAGAGTATAATAGAGACTTATTGATATCAGTAGAGTATAACAGAGACTTCAAGAAGTCTTGTATTTTACATACATTCGGACTAGTGGGCCTCATTTGCCGTTTCCTTTATTTTATATACATTAGGACTAGTGGGTCTTCAGACTAGTGGGTCTCAATTGCCGTTTCCTTTATTTTACATACATTCGGACTAGTGGGATGTTTCCAAATAGAGGTGACAATTTGATAACAAGATATGAAGTCATAGCATAGCAAATGATGACCACAAACAGTGAAATCTACAACTTTGAATTTGGAGTAACTACAGTTAACGCGAAAAACTACTTAGTCATTACCTACTAGTGAAGCTCGCTTGCGAGCCAGAATTCGAGTGGTGAGAACAATCCCCCGAAGCAGAAGTGTGAAAAATATTTGCCACACAATATTTTTGACACTCGCAATGAGCTCGCCGGCCCAGAAAACCCCATATCCGACACTAAAACCAACAATAAACACAGATTCAGGAGCTTTTCCCACGACTTCTCACCAAAAATTTCGAAAACGTCATTTTTTTATGAACCAGAAGTCTAAAAAATATTTGCCACATAATATTTTTGACACTCGCAATGAGTTTATCTGCCCAGAATACCCCATATAAGACACTAAAAGCAACAAAAAACACAAATTTAGGTACATTTCCCACGACTTTTCACCAATATATGAAATTTGGCGCCAACTATAAGCTTATAGACTCCAGATTGGGAAGTAGTTGAAAAACTTGTTATATATAATTATTGAAAAACCCTGATAAAGCTACACGGAATATGCCTATTAGTTTGCGGATACCTCGTGTACTTATTGAGAAAAGTCGCAAAAACTGGAGGGGTGCCCGAAAAAGGGGCCAAAATGACGTCATTTTGCCCCATAACATTTCTCACGGCAAAAAATTCAAAAATCGCTGTCACTGCACCTAAATCGACCATTGCGGTTCGAATGAGCTATCATGCATCAAAATCCACCCAACCGTTATCGATATCCAGGTGCGACACACAGACAGGACCTCCTCAACCCCCCTCCAGAGCCATAACTGAAAATTCTCGTTCCACTCGAATTCAATTACAGAAATCTATATAACGTGAACGACACAATTTCTTTGCATCTGAAATCGGGTTGTTCGCTAATAAATTATATTAAGACAAAATATAGCGGAAAATACCAACTTAATAACTGAAAATTTAGATTTTCAAAAATATAGCGGTTTTGGTATACGGAAAGCTGCAAATATCAACGAAAGTTGTGTGACGTACCTTATAATATGCAAACTACGTAGCATGGTCATGACCAAACATCCTCATAGGGGTAACGGGGTTACCCCTGAGGTTGCCGCCCGGTGATCCCCCGCACTTGGCTCAAAGCGGCGAACCCCTGACAGGACGTCCAACCCCCTGGCGGCGGCTATGAACCCATAGGCGCTGCACGTCCCCGTATTGCCCGGGTGACCCCCTGGGAGGCCGAAAGCATCCCCCGGGAATCCGGCTACGCCTGGGCCCTCGGACCTTGAGCATGTATGGCCATGGCAATAAAAATCTATAAATACTGAGTGAAACACATTAACCTAAATTTAAACAAAAATTATAAATTCTTTACCTTTAATGCTAATGCAAACAGAAATTTGCATACTCCCAGTTTGAACTAGCAGTATTAATTTATATATTATACAACCTATCATAAGAAGCATCGGAACATAAACCAAGCAGATACTTCTATCATGATTTCGATATCTGGATATACTTCCCCCTGTGCTGTATTGCAGCTATTCAATTCAGTATTCCCTCAATTAACATTCCGAACAAGCACAGTCATCATTATTTAATTTTACCTCGATGAACTAGCAGTGTAACTATTGGCTCGGTTTTGATAATTTCGATGGCCTCTGTGTGTGTCATGCCGCGAGTACTGATTCCATTAATTTCTACCAGTTGGTCGCCTACCTGAAATATATAAATATGGTATTAAAGCAATGATATTGGTTTCGCCCAACATTGTCCCGCGATGCCACTTATTTCGTCTTTTAATGACCAAAAATATAAAACATTTGAAATTTACCAATATTGCAGTCTCTCCACAAGTGACTATCGCCTTACCAGCGAGCTAACATAAAGCAATTTTTTAAGTTCAAAATAAAATAGTATTTTCCCACGAGCAAGTTCAGAGAGAAAAGCGGTTGTAGCGAGAACTGTACAACGTTTAAGACAAATTATCAATTTTGGAGACGTAGGTTTTAGATCGTCGGGGTGTGACATGCACGCATACGAAACAAAAATAACGTTCTTATCGTGTAGACCCCCAAGAAAGCTATCCGATCCATTCTAGCCCGTGCTATGTATATATATATATATATATATATATATATATATATATATATATATATATATATATATATATATGTAAATTAAAATTGACAAAACCTGACTACTTTTGGTTCTACAATTAAGCGTTTTTGTGCAGCAACCCTTAGCGTAATAATTATTGCAGGCTTAAAGCAATAAAGACAACCCGATATACATATATACATTTTGATTGTCCTATAGGCAGCTCGTCCACAAGCAAAAAGCTATGCTAACGTAGTTAAATTTTGGTCTTCGAGTTATTTTTGCAACATTGTATGTCAACGAACTACGTATAAGTACCGTTCTGCATGATTAAACTTTTAATGGTTCTATAACTACTAGTAACTCGAAAAACCAGGGGTAACCGAGCGAATGTGGCTACTCTGCGCTTATTTACCATTGTTTCTTTCCAAATTGAGGTCCCTATGTACGCTTAAGGCGCCATGATAACAATAATATACCGGCGATGCTTCATTGGCAATGCAACGGTCATGTTAGTGGTGTATTAAAACCAAACAACTCTTTATTTCTTCGTCCAACTAATCGACGTGACGCTGGTGCACTACGTACTTTCAAACGCAGTGTCTGTACGACCCCAGCTATCGTAACCTCATGGACACCAGCAAGATGGAGGAGCACTTCACGGGACGTGTTCGGATTAGTTGCGCCCGTCGCTACGTGGTACTACTTTTAAAGACCCCGGAATGTTGGCTTCGCCACCTGCTCAATGGGCATGGAGACCGCTATTTCTATAGCTGGTATCGCTAGGAGGTTTCAATTGGCTATATAGTTGGGGTGGGCCACATAAAACTTCCGCTACATTAATTGATAGCCACAATGGGCCACACTAGGGTAAGACAATCCCTAGACGTTAATGTCGGATCGTTCCCGCTAAGAAATTCATTGAGCGGTTTCTCAAATTCTCGCCGACGTCGTAAATTTACGTCAATTTGCAAGCGAACCAGGCTATGATTTGCGACCTTCCCGACGTCAAGCTTCAACACAGTTCTTCGACTGGGACGATGTCAAACCCCTTTGATACATATAGCCCTCAGCGCGGGGACACAATGGGTTTTTCAATAATCATTTGTTGACAAGCAGATCGGTTACACATTCGATTACGGGTTAACACAATGCGGATATACATTCGGTAACATTAGCGTGCACCAATAATGGAAATGGTATAACGAAACCACATAAGCACATATGTCACGCACTTAAATTGGTTGAATCAAGGGGTCATAACCTACTTAATCGAACGTACACAGCCGTAAGCTAAATCAATAGCAACGTTTTGCTTTCACGAAAACTCCGGCGACGGCTGCGCTTACCTCACTCAAACAAAATGGGAAAATGGACAAGAACGCTTAACGATACAGCTAATAGGCCGTCAAAAGCTAACTGATGGCTCAATAATGCCAATCGGCGGTTCAGGTAAACTGAAGGTTAAGTAATGATTAACAAACAAAAATGACAGCACTCTAAACCATGTAATACGTACGCTACGGTAATATAAGGTGAATAGACACGAATGTCAGGGCGCAATTCGACCACTTAACCTATTCTAAGACTATTCTGCCAAAAGTTAAATCATACAAAGTATACAGGTAACAACTTGATCCATCAATTAACATACCAAAATTAATATCATAGAGCAATCAATAGATCAACAAAGTAGTGCAAAGTAGTAGTTTTCGAATGACATATTAACAACAAGTGCACAATAGCTCACAATGTTTGTTGCAACCTCATATATCCCCGCAATCCATCCCAAAAGTTCGAATCATTAACAGTTGCAAAGACTTTTCTGATCTAGCTTGCTCCTAGGTAAGTTTGACGTTAGTTACTTAGGCAGAAGTTTATCGCTCATTTTCGGGTCAGGAGTGATCACTTTCAAATACATGTTTATAATACGCAGTTCTATATGCAGGGCAGGGAATAACCGGAACCGAAATTTACCGGAACCGGAACCGTCCATTTAAACCGAATCCGGAACCGGAACCTGGTCTTCGAAATTTATATATAGTAAAAGATATGAAGGAAGAAATTAAGGTATAGTCGACTTAAAATGCATTAAATATATATTGCCATGACATTATTGCCGTTCTGAAACTTTAAATAGACTGAGGAAGCTAATAATGTTTATTTATCGATCAATATGTCGTTTTATTGGATACCCAGACAGGGTCCCCGCGATCTGGAAAAATCTGGAATTCCCTAAGAATCTGGAAAATTAAATCAGCAAATAAACCGCGCGTAGCCGTCCTTACAATAGTGGCAGCCCGAGTGCATACTGTTTTATATGTGTGTCAGTAAATAGCAAATAACTCGCACGTAGCCGCCCTTACATGGCAGCCCGAGTGCATACTGTTTTCTATGTGTGTCAGTAAATAGCAAATAACTCGCACGTAGCCGCCCTTACAATAATGGCAGCCCGAGTGCATACTGTTTTATATGTGTGTCAGTAAATAGCATATATGGGTCATTTCACTAAATCATATAATTTTAAACACCACTTTTTGAAGTCATAATGAAACGTTTTCGAATGTACAGTGTTTAGACCCCTTTCGACGTAAAAAACCTTGAATTTTTCTAATATCGACGTCTCTATGCAAAACGAACTTCCTGAAACCTGTTACAGGGTGTCTCGTGAAGCGATTTATAAAATCATCCGTTATCGACGCTGCCGATAGCTCCTCCAAACTCCTGAATATCGATGTCTCTCCCAAGGGTCCAAATTGCTGTCTTATCAAAAACGCCGACATCGGGTTTGGTGCGGAACGAGCTCTCAGTGCTCACGAGATAACCGAAATAAACAAACTGGCATTCAGGGAGGACTGCATCACTTTTTTGGCTGCAACGGTGGAAAAAATCGTGAAAAAATGACATAGATAATGTATGTGTCTTGTGCCACTTGAAATATGGAATATTGTTTGAAAAAATCTGGAAAATCGGGGACCCTGCCAGAGCAAAAAATGCCTTCTACTATCACCCTTGCGTATACTGCGTCAAATTGAATGTGCTTACAACGCATAGAGCGAAGAATAAACGCTTTCGCTCTGTCCCTATTCGCCTCCCTTTACTACACATACGTTTGTTGGATGTTGTTCTGTAGGAAACTTGAAATTATTGGTTTATATGATTCAGGAAAAATTAATAGATAAAAATAATTTTCTGATCAGTGGTAAGAGACACTGTTTAGGCTAGCGTTGGACAAACAGTGCCCGTCAGTTAGATCATAATGATGATAACTTTCTAATCATAATGCTATAAATGAGACAAACTGTTATACTGCTCGCACAGTTTCAATAAATCCAGTTCATTGCCAAGAAAGCAGTTTTTGGCTGCGTTGTAGATAACGTTACTTCACTTTAATTTAGCCTGATTTACAAAGTTTACAAGCGCACTGGCTGGTGCTTGGCGCAATTTATATTAGCCAAGCATACGCTAAGTACTTCTATGTAACCCATACTCTGTTACCCAATTGGACTGGTTTAATTCGAACGTAATCCGGAGACTTCTGAATGTGTAAAATAGTTGCTACAAGCATCGACTTGTTTCTGATTTGTTAGCAAACTGTTGCAGGTTATTATGAAAAATTTCTACTGAAATTATGTGTCCTACTTACGTTTCGCACGGCAAATTGTTTAGTTAATCTTTTCTTTTGCTTGGTTGTATTGGAGCTTGATCATTGTATAATATATATTACATATTTATGGATCAGAGATGAAGCAAAAATGTGGAAAATTTCAAAGAAAATTTTTAAACCGGAATTCCGGTTCCGGTATGGTTTTTGCCCTTTGCCGGAACTGCAGCCGGAACACGATTTTCGCCTGAACCGGAATTCCGGTTACTCCCTGATGCAGGGAAAGCAATTCCACATGCAGAGATATTTAGAATGGTAAATTCATAGCAGACTCTTTTATTTGGCTGAGCTCTGACTCATCCGATGGACAAGCAAAGTGTCCCAATACGGGAAAAGGCATTTAAATATGCAGGGAGCAGGGATGTTGTTACCGGCTCGAAAGGTACATAAAAAGAACGATGTGGATCCGACGTCTATGATTAACGATTTTTTAACGGCGTGAAAGATTAGCCCGGTAACATCATCGCTGCTCGAGATCGGTTAAACGTAATGAACAAAGTTGATGCGTAAATATATATGTATAAATTGTCGCGCGTTAAGCCGCCAATGCACAATGTGGGGAACTTCGAAAACAAAATGTTTGGTTAAGACAAGTCCCCGTAAATTACAAGTACAAGCTACATTATGTTTCAGCAAAGTTTAGAACAATACATTATAATGTTTACTAATTAGCTGGAATACAAGTCAAAATCAAGCACTCTAGCGTTCGGAAATATATACCGAACACCGCGGTCGACTTCACTTATTGACGAACAGTCAAAAACAGACTAAAACAGAAAGTACCATCACATCCAGTAACGCAAGTGTAATAATGAATAGCAGAATTGCTCGAATTAATAGTTGTGCATCGATTTAATACAACCATTCAGCATTCAGAATCAATATAACACAATGGCATGTATTCATAAGCCAGCGTCAGTGAATCACAATTTGGAATGGTCGTAATATCTACTTGATCCTCGAAGTTCTCAAACCTAATGCACGTTTCTCCATGATCATAGCGAGACCTTATAGGCTGTGGAACACGTTCAGGAAGAATGCGAAAGCTGCACGGCTTCGTCTTATTAGTCATGGTATTAGATTTCCATAAGTTTTGATAATTCAAATGTAAGAAAGATTGAAGAATAGACGAAAGAGAGCTAGATGAGAGTGATCCCCAAGATAGTAATTCTAAATAATAAATCAAATTAATAAATAAAACAATAAATTAAAATAAATTAATTGCAGCCTTAATTTCATCTGAAATTAATTAAGATAAAATATGTAAAACCAGAAAGTAATATAATAGTACCAAAAAATAAATTCATCAGAGTTCTAGTTGCGTGTTGTTCGCGTTAGTGCTTGGCTCTAGCTGCGACGAGGTCTGAGGTGATATGGACCTGGACCAGTAGTTTTCCATGTAGGGCTGTCTATGCGAGTTGTAACGTTGTCAGAAACTGGAACATGTACGCGAGCAACATCGTTAGTCTCAGAAGTATCTGGTGATGTTAAGTTGAGTCTAGAACATAAGGGCCCTAAAAGCGCTTCAAGTGACTCGTTTAACTTTGACTCGAAAAAGTAGGATTATCACAGAAGCCACATGGTCGAATCAGAGCAGTAGTTGGGTTTACTTCTAGAATTCAATAGGGTCCACTCCACGGGAGTTCCAATTTTATAGATAAGTCTTTAGTTCTTTTAGTCCGAAAAGTAAAATTCGATCTCCTACAGCACAATTCTAGTCTTTAGTATTGGGATCGTAGTATGATTTTTGTATTCTTTGTGACTTGATAATTGATTGTAGAGCAGTTTTCTAAGCAAAAGACAAATTTTTGCCACCTCGCTCGCATAGTTCTGGTCATTATCAATGATTTTAGTGTTAGGAAATAGTGCGACGTCAGACTGTAAGTAAGGATCTCGCCCTAGCAGTAAGGGGAAGGGGCTTTCGCTAGTAGATTCCTGGGAGCCAGTCCCATATGCAAAAAGTACAAATGGGAGGTATTCATCCCAGTCATTTTGATGCGCATTAGTATACATAGATAGCATGTTTGACATCGTGTAATTAAAATTTTCTACTATCCCATCACACTTAACATTGAAAGATGTGTTGACTGCGTGTATTTAGTAAAATGCCAACTCGTTTAACAACGACGCTGAGAAAGTTCGTTCCGCAATAACTAAAAGTTGTTTGGGTGCGCCGTGGACACACGTGAAGTTATGTACAATAAGTTTAGAGATAGTCTCAGCAGTTACATTGGAAGTTGCACATGCTTCAACCCTTTTAGTCAAGTATTCGCTGATAACAACTATGTATTTTTCCCGAGCTTTGTCGTTGGAAGCGGACTAAAGCAGTCTAATGCAATTTTGTCAAACAGGTTTGTTACCTCAAGTCGCTGTAATGGTACTTTAGTTGTAGTTGCTTTGCCATTTTTAGTTTATCGTTTCACGTAGTTAGAGACCTCACTATTTACCATAGGCCAGTAGTAATGTGTTATGATTTTACTTAAAGTTTTATGTACACCTAAGTGTCCTCCAAAGAATTGTTATTATGAATTTACATAAATTCTGGACGTAGCATTGAAGGCATCACGAGCAAAGGTTTTCCTCTTTACAATTTATATAATATTCCGTTTATGAGTTTGTAGTTTTTAGTGATTTCAACACAAGTGTTGTTTGATAAGCTTTCAATTAACGATTTAGTTTCTCGATCTTCGATTTATAATTGCTTGACTTTGTTTAAATCTAGATTTTCCACTGCGGCAAGGCATAAGTTATGGTTTATAGAATTAGAGTTATGGTGAGGATTTGAAGTTGTCGGAATTGCAGTGCACGCAGGAATGTAATCTATATATATAGTAATTTTAAGCCCCAACGTGTTAATCTCGGTGAAGTATGTTGATGCTCTAGTAACCATTTAAGAGGTCTGTTATCTGTGACGACAGTGAATGGTTTCAAGTATTAGTAAGGCCTAAAGTATTGTACTTCCTATACAATGGCTAGTGCTTCTTTTTCAATAACCGGGTAACTGAGTTCCGGTTTTTGTAAAGAACGACTGGTGTATGCAGTTGGCCTGAAGTTAGCTCAATACTGCACCTATTCTTGCTCCACTAGTATCAGTATGCAGATGGAATTCTTTCGTAAGATCGGGAAAAATAAGTCCAAATGCTTTAGTTAGCATGATTTTAGTTGCTCAAAAGCTTCGGCACATGAAGTTGTCCAAATGAACTTTATGTCTCAGTTTATGTAATAGTTCAGCAATCGTAGCATAGCCTGTAACGAATCGTCTATACTAGCTAGTCATACCTAGAAAACTTTTAATGTGGTATTAGTTGGTGTACTATACGATTGCACAGTTTTAACCTTTGTTGGATCAACATGAAGTCCATGTTTGCCTACATTATGACCTAGGAACGATACTTCAGGTTTAACAAAGTCGCATTTGGTAATTTTCAATTTTAACTTGTGTATTCGTTTCCTATATATGTTTAAAAGTGATCCGAAAGCATCTGCGAGAAAATCAGTATGTCGGCGATGTAACATACACAATATTTTCTGGTCGAGCCTCGTAGACTTTTTCCGTGAGTCTCTGATAAGTTACAGATGCATTGCATAGTCCAAAAGGCATAACTTTCCACTCGTATAGACAAGAGTAAGTGACAAATGATGTGTTTTCTCTGTCTTACACTTTCATGGCTACTTGCCAGTACTCATTAGATCTAAGGAAGTAAAGAATTACCCTTCCCCAAGACATCAAATATGTATTTAATGTTAGGTAGCACATATATGCCATTCTTAGCGACCTTATTTAATGCTATAAAGTCTATGCAGAATTTCGTAGTTCCATCCTTTTTCGGAACAAGAACTACTGGCCTTTATCAAGGAAAGCATGAAGGAACAACTCCAGATTTTTCCATTTTAGCTACATGCTTATCAGGGAATAACCGGAACCAAAATTTACCGGAACCGGAACCAGAAACCGGAACCGTCCATTTAAACCGGATCCGGAACCTGGTCTTCGAAATTTATATAGTAAAACAGATGATGGAAGAAATGAAGGTATAGTGGATTTAAAATGCATTAAAAATAACTTTTACATTAAACTTATATAATGTTTTGCGATGGTATTATTGCCTTTCTGAAACTTTAAAAAGACTGAGGAAGCTAATAGTGTTTATTCATCGATCAAATATGTCGATTTTTGGACACCCAGAGCAAAAATGCCTTCCACTATACACCATTCCATATACTGCGTCAAATCGAATATGCTTACAAAGCTTGGAGCGTAGAATACACATTTTCGCTCTCTCTCCAGTCGCCTCCCTTTACTACACATACGTTTGTTGCATGTTCTTCTGTAGGAAACTTAAAATTATTGGTTTATATGATTCTAAGAGAAAATAATGGATAGAAGGTAATTTTCAGATCAGTGGTCAGAGACACTGTTTAAGCTAGTGTTGGACAAACAGTGCCCGTCAGTTAGATCATAATGATGATAACTTTCTAATCAGAATGCTATAAATGAGACACACTGTGATGCTGCTCGCACAGTTTCAATAAATACAGTTCATTGCCAAGAAAGCAGTCCCTAGCTGCGTTGCAGATAACGTTAGTTTACTTCAATTTAGACTGATTTACCAAGTTTACAAGCGCATTTTGTGTGTGTTAACATAAAGAAATTTGTTAGCCAAGCATACCCTAAGTACTTCTGCGTAAGCCATACTCTGTTACCGAGTTGTACCGGTTTAATTCAAACGTATCCAACAGACTTCTGGATGTGTAAAATAGCTGCTACAAGCATCGACCTGGCTTTGATTTAACAAACACCTGCAGGTTATTATAAAAATTCCTACTCAAATTATGTGCCCTACTTACGCACGTTTTACACGGCAAATTGGTTAGTTAATCTTTTCTTTTGCTTGGTTGTATTGGAGCTTGATCATTGTATAATATATATTACATATGTTTGTTTGGATTACAGGATAAAGCAAAAAACGTGGAAAATTTCAAACAAAATTTTTAAACCGGAATCCCGGTTCCGGTATGGTTTTTGCCCTTTGCCGGAACCGCAACCGGAACACGATTTTCGCCGGAACCGGAATTCCGGTTACTCCCTGATGCTTATCTATTATTTGTTTTGCAGCTTCCGAGACTCGATATGGTTTAGATTTTACTGAACTTTTGCCCTCAATATTAGTATCATGCTTGTTTGTATATCAGTTTTACCTACGTCATGATTAGACTGTGCAAAAATATCCTGAATGTCTGTTAGTAGTAGATCAATAAGTTTTTGTTTCTGAGCCTCGGAAAAATATACCGAACACCGCGGTCAACTCCACTTCTTGAAGAACAGTGAAACGCATTCTAAAAAAGCAAGCAGCGTAACATCCAGTACCACACGTCTAATATTGAATAATAGCAGCGAAAATTGGTCGAATTTATAGTTGTGCATCGATTTATCACCGCCATCCATGCATTCAGAATCAAGATAACACAATGACATCTATTCATAAACCAGTGTCAGCGAATCACAATTTTGAATGGTCGTTCTCACAGCAATCGTAATATTTACTTGATTAACCATTGCTATTCCGTTATAGTATATATCAGGGAATAACCAGACCGAAATTTACCGGAACCGCAAGCGTACATCTAAACAGCATCCGGAACCTGGTCTTCGATACTTATATATAGTAAAACAGAAGAAGGAAGAAAAGAAGGTACTGTGGATTTAAACTGTACTAAAAACCAATTTTACATCAAAGCTAACGTATTGCGCTCTCTTCATATGTGGGATTGCCATGTTTTGCATTATTATTGCCTCTCTGAGTCTTTGGAGAGGCTGAGGAAGCTAAAATACTTATTTATCGATTAAGATGTCGGTTTTTCAGATTCCCAGCGGAAAGATGCCATCCTCTGTACACTCCTGTGTGAACTGTGTCAGACTGATGTTCTTGTGTATAACGTATGAAGCAGAGACTAGACTTTGCTCTGTCTCCAATCAACTATCTTTACATGTTAAATCAATTAGACATGCGCTCGTTACATGTTATTCCGTAGGAAATCGTAAATTATGGCTATATATGATTCTAAAAGAAAGTAATAAAGTATACTATAATTTTCTGATAGTGGGCCAGACATTATTGAGGCTAGCGCTGGACAACCAGTGCAACTCAGTTAGATGATGATGGTTTTCTGATGAGAATGCTATAAATGCGACAAGCTGTGGTAGTGATCGCACAGTTTCTATATATATCAGGGAATAACCGGAACCGGAACCAGCAACCGGAACCGTCCATTTAAACCGGATCCGGAACCTGTTGTTCGAAATTTAAATATAGTAAAACACATGATAGAAAAAATGAAGGTATAGTGGATTTAAAATGCATTATAAATAACTTTTACATTAAACTTAATGTATTGTGATGATATTATTGCCTTTCTGAAACTTTAAAGAGACTGAGGAAGCTAATAATGTTTATTTATCGATCAAATATGTCGGTTTTTGGACATTCAGAGCAAAAAATGTCTTCCACTATACACCATTGCGTATGCTGCGCAAATCGAATTTGCTTACAAAGTTTGGAGCGTAGAATACACACTTTCGCTCTGTCTCCAGTCGAATCCCTTTACTACACATACGTTTGTTGCATGTTCTTCTGTAGGAAACTTAAAATTATTGGTATATATGATTCTAAGAGAAAATGGTAGAAGGTAATTTTCTGATCAGTGGTCAGAGACACTGTTTAGGCTAGTGTTGGACAAACAGTGCCCGTCAGTTAGATCATAATGATGATAACTTTCTAATCAGAATGCTATAAATGAGACACACTGTGATGCGCTCACACAGTTTCAATAAATACAGTTCATTGCCAAGAACGCCGTTTCTAGCTGCGTTGCAGATAACGTTAGTTTACTTCAATTTAGACTGATTTACCAAGTTTACAAGTGCACTGGCTGGTGCTTGACGCAATTTATGTTAGCCAAGCATACCCTAAGTACTTCTACGTAATCCATACTCTGTTACCATGTTGAACCAGTTTAATTCAAACGTATCCCACAGACTTCTGGATATGTAAAATAGCTGCTACAAGCATCGACCTGGCTTTGATTTAACAAACTCCTGCAGGTTATTATGAAAAATTCCTGCTCAAATTACGTGTCCTACTTACGTTTCACACGGCAAATTGGTTAGTTAATCTTTTCTTTTGCTTGGTTGTATTGGAGCTTGATCATTGTATAATATATATTACATATGTTTGGATTACAGGATGAAGCAAAAAACGTGGAAAATAAAAAAAAATTTTTTAACCGGAATTCCGGTTCCGGTATGGTTTTTGCCCTTTGCCGGAACCGCAACCGGAACACGATTTTCGCCGGAACCGGAATACTCCCTGATATATATAGTTCGTTCCCAAGAACGCACTTTCTGGATGCTTTGCAGATATGTCACTTTACTCCAGTGTAGACTGATTACAAAGTTTACAAGCGCATTCGCTGATGCTGCAAGCAATTTATATTAGTCAAGCTTACAGCTAAGCACTTCAATAATCTATACTTTATTATGTATATCAGGTTGGGTCGGTTCAATTCTAAAAAATACGGTAGATTTCTGAATGGATAAGCTGCTACAAGAATCGGCCTAGCTTTGTTTTGTTAACAAACTAACACCGGGTGAAGATGAAAAATTGTTATTGAAATTGTGTCTTACTTACATTTTATAGGGTAAGGTTTCTGTCTTGCTAAGTCGCAGGAAGCACTCGAAAAGTACGTATGAAGAAGGCCGTACCTCACGGTGAATTTTTCGCAGCTGAGGCCTTGCCTCAGCCCGTTCGATTAAGGCTCAATTTATAGTCCCTGTCAAAATGTACCGTAACATCCTAACAATCAATCTCTAGGTTCACAAGTGTACTATGTAATAAGTTTATATCCAACTTCGCAAAGAAGGATCTTCGAGCTACAGCTAATATTGGCGGTCCAGTGCAGAATCTATATACCGGGCATTAAATTAAGGTGCGGCTGGTCCTACGTGTATTTCTTAGACTTAGCACTAATATACTTAAATAAATCCTCTATTGAAATCGCAGAGGACCAAGGTTAGGCTCGCGAGTAGGTACCATCGAAGCAATGACCCACTCTGGGGTTGTCCCCTATTTTGAGTAGCCCAACCGTGTTTTAATACTTAGCCTACTTAACTGATTCTTAATACTTTGTATGACCAAACTCAGATTTCGGATTACTCGTCATCGCTGCGAAGCGATGGTGCTTGTGTAACGTGGTAGCCTCCTAAGCTGACGAACCATGTATCATAGGGATACTAATGCGGCATTTTAATACTTCCAAGTCGTCTGTCACTCCATACAATTTGCATAGCTATAAAGAACTATTGTATAATCTCGAGAATGCTTTGATGGCATGGGGGCAATGGTCATATTTTAACTAGCTGATACTCGATTGGAAATTAAAACCTTGGGTGACGATGATCCATAAGCCATCGGCGTCAGCCTTTATCAAATTTGATCCAGAAAGCGTAAAAATAATAATTCCTGAGCGATTTACTCCCAACAGAAATGTGGCTAAAAATTTATTGTCCTTAGGTAACAATACGGATTCGCACTGCCGGGTCCAACGGTAGTTTAAGGCCGTGGTGAAGTCTCCTTCCTAAGAGTGATCTAAATCGCATCCGTAGATAGCCGGCTAATCGGTTTAGAGTCGGTATCATAGCCAAACCGAGAAAAACTTTCGGGAAAAAGTAGAAATTTAAAATTTTTACAGTTGTAACAGCATTTCTCGATCAAGATTTGCATAAAGGCCCAACTCGACCTAGATTTTCAATTTATGAAGACAGGGTCAACGGTCATAATCAAAACCGGTCCGTCGGGTCAAAGCCCGGCGGGTCCGATATAGAATCTGAAATTTTATATATAACTTTTACAACATTTGAATCAAATTACAAATTCCAGTTAATCTGATATAACAATTACAGTGTCGGTGTATCGGAGTTTAGCGGCTACGATACAGCCGTACTGCACTGATGACTATAATATCTAAAGGCAAACAAAGATTATAGAGAGAGGAAACTGATATATAGAGAGAGGAAACTGATACGAAACTCAGAGAAATCTATTCACGAATATAAAAATATATCGGATTATACATATCCGCTAATGTAAGTGTAACAGTTAAGACACCCAGAGACTAAACTCAAGTCCTATAGGTATACAGCTTACAGCCCCATCGCATAAATTGTAAAATTTTAAGTTGTTTTACACTATCCTAAAGTTATAATTTCCAAGAAATAATATGATTCTTATGGCCAGAAATGGCTGAGGTTCGTAATTTCTTAACGGCTGGTCCACATGATGCCACATTTGATATGGATAATCTACCACGTGCCCTATGGCACTTGGCGTCAAAATCCGCGTATGCTCAAACCACCCCCTGCCAATGACGGCCACAATTATACAAATTATATTTTTAAGATTATCATGTTTTGAAGACAAAAACAGGAACTTTTAAGATTCTTATACAGACTCACAAAACTGACGCTATACACACAACTCATACAAATGTACAGTATGCAGCTTTCACGATAATTGCAAATAATATACACAATAAATTTTTGCACATATCACAACACAATATAACAGTACAATACGTATAATAAACACAGTACACAGCGAAAATATCCTAGACAACAAATAAACAAATTATGTTGATGACGCAATGTAAAAATTCACTTAGAAATTTATCTCATCATAGATTTTTATAAAGCAACATAAATAAAAGAAATAGGCTCTGTCCAACGTCTAGGTGCTAACCCGCTTCAGCAGTTTTTCCATATTCTGTCATCTGCATACGTCATAGCCATTCTATATGACTTCTTTACATTTCTCCGAAATCTCTAATTCATATATATGGACTATTCGAACATTATTAGAACAATTTTCTACAATCATGGCAATGAGTCATACAATCATAACGATACATCTTACAATTATAGCGACAGATCATTTTAATGTGAATCTCATACAATTTTCAGCAAATCCTAAGCGGTTGAGCACGAAAGACTCGCCAAATCAGTACAAGCCATATGTATTTCAATCATGTTGTTCTGAATATACTTTCAGCTATGCGTTAAAACAGTTAATCAAAGACGGCGGTGTACTTAAAGGTGTACAAGCGGTCCACGACAATAATATCATTACGATACACTAATTATTCATCTCTAAATGTTAAAAATTTTGGTATAATTTACATCAATAAATCCCCTTTATTAATATCGCGGTAACGAAACTGTGACAGCACATGCATGATTACATAATGACAAACTCGTGAGCACACAATGATGAACGGATAAATATACGATGGTAGATGTACAGATATTTAAATGTATACATAAATATAGGATATACAGGAACAGACATACAAGTACAGTCTGGTTAAACAACAGTAAATGCACAATTATCCATAACAAATAACGCTAAATTCATCAAAGTTAGAAGTGCTCGACCAATTCATACTCGATCACATACACATGCACACGTACTCTATCAGGGGGAACTTGAATTTGGCTCAGAACCATCGATTTTACTCTAATCTCAATAACAAACCTATGTTGCCTATTACGCTGTGGTAAGGATTAAACTACCGCGTAACAATCCAGAATGGATAAATTACACAATGACCAATAGACAAACAAGTTTAAAACTTATAAAACACAAATTTTATAATTTTAATTATAATTTTAAGAGTGATTTTTACGTAGTATGCCCCTAAGATAAGCCTAATTTGATGTATACCACACAAATACAACTGCTATTATCGTATTTAGCAACTCCAAAAACCTATAGATACGTTCGACTGACCCACATATATCTATGTTGGAAACGTGGCGAAATTAGGACTATTTTGGTGGCAAAATTTACCATTTTTTGATCTGGCACCGTCCCAGTGATAATAACACAACCAATATTGGGTTGAAATAATGAAACCAACGTGCTTATTGGCGTGAATAACCATTTAATCTCATCGTCATCCCAATAAACCAAAACTTGCTATGCAAAAATTTCTAAATTTTTATTTCTGGGGTATAATTTTTTAACGTTGGCTCACAGCTCTCACAAAAAATGCATAATTACAAGGTTGTAGCGTTTGGTGAGAGAATGTCGGGAAGTCTAAAAGGTATAGGTCACGACAAATTGATACCCAGATGACCAAATTTAAAAAATATAACTCTTTGTTGTCTACGTTGACATGGAAGACGTGGTCGGCAAGTTTGGCGTCTAACGAAAACGCACAAACAGACTGAATTTGTAATAAAAAATTGTGAAGATTCATCCATACGGCGACGAGTTATGATCTCCACAGACGTACAAAAATAGAATTTTATATGATTTTTGCCGCTGACAAACCTATAGGTGGAAACTCCGCTCGCTCCGTTTCAACTATTTGTATCATAAATTATGAGCAAAAGAGAGCGCTAAACGACCTAATAAGCAGCCTCAAGAACACTGTCGGGACTTCTGCCTATGTTTATAGACAATTTTAAATTAATTTATAGAATTTTTAGCTTCGGAATGTACTTATACAACAAACACAGGGGACCCTTGGTTCATTCCATCTGGCAAAATTTTCAGTGAATAAAGAGCCCAGAATCTATCAAGTTTGCTAATTTAAGCGGCATTACTGTCTATAATTAAACAGACTATCAAACCAGTGTAACACATATCCTAACTGATCGGAATGAAGCGAAGGGTTCTTGTTTTCGTCAGAGGGGGTAAAATCGGCACCGTCTATAAGTTCGTGCGTCGAACTCCTAAATAACTAATGGGCTGATTATAATTTTTTGTTAGAAAGGCTTAACATCCTTCAGATGCAAGAGATATAGTTTTGTCAAAATCTGTTTTAGTTAATTACGTAATGAACTAATTAGTTAAGCCAGTTAGCCTGTTTTTAGCACATTCAAACAGAAAATGCTTTTCAACGAATACTTAGTGTAAAGCTATTTCTTAAAAATTACAAAAGTGCTCATAAATAAAAAAAAACTTGCACACATGGTTTTCGATGTCGCTGATCACGTATAAGTAGTATAAGACCCTTTTGGTGACAGCCGTTTTTGTGGTCCCAAGTGGTATCTTTTCAGAAACCTCAAAAACGCGCGTTGTGTTTTGACAAACATTCGAACGCATCAGAGCACTTTTTCAGAAACCTCGCAAAAAATGTCAGAATCCTCAAAAACGTGCGTTGTGTTTTGACAAACATACGAATGCATCAGAGCACCTTTTCAGAAACCTCGCAAAAAATGTCAAAGCTCCTCAAAAACGTGTGTTGTAATTTGACAAACAATCGAGTGATCCACCACAAAACGGCTGTCAACAAAAGCGGTCTTATTTTTTCGAGATATTCATACAACGAGATATTCATACAACTATACAATCAAAAGATGTCATTATATTTCGAGATATTCATACAACTACATAATGTTATACATTTTTTCGAGAAAATTATCCAAAATATCCTCAATCCTTTGAAACTTTAGTTCAATAATTACTTTACCGTTACCGTATTCGACGGGGTATCCATCGAGATATACCAATTTAAGCTTAAACTTATTGGTATACAGTATATTACAAGGTACGTAGTTTAGGTTTTTAGGTTCATAAAAGATGCTACTGTCATCAGCATGTAAATTTGGCACAAGAGCTAATATTTTTTGTGAATTATTTTCAATAATTTGGTCTTCAATAAAATCCGCCTGCAGAGCTAGCACCCTGTTATAAAAGTCAATATCACACATATGTTTGCCTGTTGTTGTACTTGAAACCGAGTTAGCATCCAGACCCAAAACATTTACTAAAATTGGAGAAATGTTGTCAAGTTTTGCTCCATTGAGGCACTTAATTGTAACTTTTCCAGTAGTACCACTGTAAGTAATCTTGATATCGTTCGAGCCAATGAGACTTTGTAGCCTAGACACCAGTTGTGAAGGATTAGCAAATACTGTCTGATCTAAGGTTACGCAACTAGTTTTCGACTTTGTAACATATCTTAGGCTACAAGAATTAGACGGAAAATTAAAAATCGGTAGCGGAATAGATATTTTTGAGATACATACTTGGTAACCCTGCAAACCAAAATCCAAAAACGTATTTAAGTAACATTCAACAATCGGACTATTAGCCTCAGACTGCACCTGAACTGTGAAACTCATAATGGCATAATGAAATATATTAAAAATCATATATTTATATAAAATATTTAGGATTATTATTTTTTAATTTTTAGGAGCTTCTGCGGCATCGAAGGATTCGTCTGCTCCTCATAATTTTATACATTATTATCATTATTAATTTTCCTATAATTTTCAGGTGTTTGCATATTATTTCAGGTACATATATTTTGTGTATATACAAAATTTATGTACCTGAAAGATATGCGTTTTACTAGAGTTCTGTTTCAGTTTTTTACAAGAAATTTAAAAATGTTATCTAAAAAATATAAAAATAAAATATGTAAAACTATGGGGAGCAAAAATTTATTGCTCGATCGACTATTGATTCGCTTCGTTGCTTTGTGTGCCTTTCTCGCTAAGGTAGATATATTTACATAAATCACAAGAATATATGATTTTTATTAAACTATAATATATAATATACAACATGCATATATTTTCACATCAAATCATCTTTACAAATCATTTTGTCTCCAATACATCTTGTGGTATAGTCTTTACACAAAAGCCTTTTGTTCAAAGTAAATTTTAATTTCTTCATGACGTTCTTCGAAAATAGTTCCACGGTATTCTTTTTTCTTTGAATCACAAAGTTTTTCAACATCAGCTCATTTGACTGTCCCAGAAGTAAAGATTTAAAGGTTTCTTCGTTCAGTATGTCCATATTTTCTCTTGTTAGAGAGAAACCCTTAATTTTAAAAACATTAGTCATACTGCCACCATCGTTGACCTTGTAGCAGTAGCTTTTGGCGCCTGTGCAGTAGAACTCTGTGATGTATGCGTCCGGACTAAAAGATCCTTCCAGTTCGTTCTTTAAGTCACCAAGAAACACAGATTCTTCAAGTTCTCTTCCTTCGTTATCACTCACGTATATCAAACTGTCAGTATCAGAGTAAAGAATAGTACTCTTTACTTTTTCCATTAATCCCAGCAGATGTAGACGAGCATGCGCTGTCGTGAAGCATGCAATAGGCATATTTGAGAAAGCTGCTGGAGTTTCAATTTCTTTTTTTAGCTTGTAGTTGACAAGCATCATGTTATCGCCAGCCACTTCGACTTCTGTTACTTCGTGCCTTGGATCAGATATACATTTGACGAAATCACTGTAGTTGTCGACATATTTTGCTTTTGCAAAATTCATGTTTTGACCAAACTTTCCCCCCGAAAAAACATTTATAAAAGTTACATATGACATACACAACACAAGCACACAAATTATATATACATTAATCCAACAATATTTTATAAATAAAACAAACATTGCAATAATCAAACATTTACATATAAATGTACACATAACGACTAAAATACTTACATAGACTATTTAGAGCCAGCTTTGCGATTGATCGTATGCCAGGATTCTTTTTCATGTTGTTGACATCTAGTTGTATGTCTTCTTTCTCTTTCCATTGTTGTACGAATTTTTCTCGACCTTCTTGTGACTGACATTCGGCTGGGAATCCTGAGGCTTCGGTCTTCAGCTTCAAATAGGTGTTAATGTAGTCCTGGAACACCGTTTTCGATCGCTTTTTAAAGTGCCATACCTCGTAGATTTCAATCAGT
Source organism: Trileptium ribeirensis (assembly GCA_030248225.1). NCBI lineage: Eukaryota > Metazoa > Nematoda > Enoplea > Enoplida > Thoracostomopsidae > Trileptium > Trileptium ribeirensis. The sequence continues at coordinate 4,492 of JASANE010008203.1, read as the reverse complement.
GTATAGTTTCTTTGAAGTGCGTACATTATTTCAATAGTTGTCCATACGCCTCGCAAGCATCGATATTTAGCTTCGTGAGTACATTTTCTGTTGTATGTCTCTGTTGAGCAAGCATGGCATAGTGGAAATATCAGTTTTCCATCCGATCCAGAATATGGCAGCACACCAAGGATAGCAGTTTCAGGTGGAAGTATCTTGCAGTACACCAATCCAAAATATTCATTGATCGGTTGAAAGTTTTAGGTTATAATTTCCGGAAACTTGATAGGCATTTCTTTGTTCTTCAAAACAAAAGGATATAATGAATTTACATCTTTATAGTAAATTCGTCCGTTGTCTTTGATCTTATATGCGGCAACCATCCTGCTGACTCTTCCTCCTCGAAGTGCAGATCGAATATCAAGCACGTCCCTGTCAAGATTTTTCGATTCGAGGTACAAACTTATGAAAGGATCTTTCTTCTTCATTTCTTCCCATTCATGGCTCCATATTATTTCCAGGAAGTATCCATATTGAGCTATACGTTGTAACCGTTCGTTTGTTTGTTTTCGAATAGTTCCCATCTTCTTATTAAGGAAGTTGTTAAACATTTCGTCGTCGTAACACGATTGGCAACCATGCATGAAGCATCCTAAGAATTCGTACACAGCATTTTTGTCTCGGCAAAATCCATCCACAAAGTATTTACCAATCTTCTTCTCGCCACCATGTTGTGCTGATTGAATGTGTAGTTTATCTTTAAACGATATATAACTCAGCCATTGAGCACATTGCAGGGAATGCTTCCGAATTTTATCTGGACTTGAAGATCCAATTATACCGAGAGTGTTTGATGTGAGGTAATTTCTTCGGAAAACAATCGATACAGCAGAGGCTATCGTGCAACTGTTTGCAAATATATCAACTTCGCTAGTTTCAAAAAACATTTCACGAAACCGTTTACAAGCCTTTTCTAAGACAAGAACATCATCGATACAGTAGGCTTCTAAGGAGGTTTGTAAATTGTATAAACTACCATTATACTTTATATTTTCTACATACCACCAGTCTAAAAATTCTTTCTGGTCCTCAGGTTTCATTTCTTTCAGGCTCAAAGTATTTTATAGCAGGGAACGATCCACAGTATTTTTGCATTTTCTTTGTGTTCAGGCAGTGTGGAAACCATCCTTTACAAAGATTTGTAGTAAAGTTAAAACTTTTCGGAAGACTTCTCAAAGAACAGCTTAAAAAATTGTAGCTATCAAGAAACTTTATATTGCGACCAATCTGTATTTGCATAAACTTAGTACCTTTGATAATTACATTTTTTGGCACAATATTTTGTTTATATAACCATTCTAAAATAAAAATATGAGTCGTATCCAGACAGAAAGTGAGCAATGACAATGTGAAGAGTATTCCGATGTTGCTTGCTTTGTTCAAACAAAAACGTCATAAACTCACAAACACAATTTCTAACCTCGATGAACAATTTCGGGCGAGTCGTCTTCCTTAGAAACTAGTAAATTTGGAACATGCTTGCCTGTGTCTTCGTCTGTCATTGACTCCACGTCAAAGTAAATGTATTTGATTGTTTGTTGTTCAGAAAGTTTAACTTTCTGCATGTAACACAAATGATTCTTAGGATGGTACCATCCTTTACACACCGAGCAGTAGAATTCACCACAGTGATGGTTGTCCAGATTTGCTGTTAAAATTCGTTTTCCGCATGCCTGACATTTTGTATAGTTTTCACAGTTTTTAGCCGATAAATGAGCTGTTAAACAATCGCTTGAAAAAACACGCATGCTACAGTATATGCAAGTGATGTCACTCCTTTCTAATGATCGGTTAATACATATACTATTGAAACACAAAGGACAACTTTTTTCACAGCGATGTGTCTTTTTGAAAGGCTTAAGACATTTTTCGCAAACGAATTTGCTTGAAAAGAAGCCACAGATACTTTTAATTATATCAAAGTGATTATTGTTTAGTAACAAATACAATTTCCTTTTGTTATTATCTCCGTTGAATACCACATTTCCAATTCCATCGAAAACCACTATTTGGTACTGTGCAATTTGGGTTCGAAAATAAATTTAGTTCTTCGATTCCACAAGGTGTTCCGTATTCCACTCCACTATCGAAATAAAATTGTTTTATTATTTCTCATGTTTTCGACTGACAGATCTTATTACATTTCGAACTCGGTCTATACTAGGATTGTTACAGATTTGCAAGTTTGTAAGAAGAGCAACCCCCAAGCAGTTTGCAGAAACTGGAACTTGAACTATACTTCTTTTTGCTGCACGAAAAGAATCAAAGGTACTTGAAGAGTTTGTAGTTTTGGACTTACCCATTTCAGTGTGAATAATATTTAGCTTTAAACCTTTGTCTAAAAATAAACTTTCGTTTGAATTTAAGGTAGATTCAATTCTATCCAGCACCATTTCGAGAGAAAACTGATCCATCTTAATATATGGGATACTAATAGGATATTGCAAATTGTTACTTTGAATGATGAGTCTGAAGTAGTCATGATGCTTAATATCTTTTGTTACATAATCGAAGATTTCACCTAAAATATTGTATAATTTTTCACTGAGTTCCAACATATTTGTATCATCAAGACCTTTAAAGGTTACTGTGTAGTCGAAGATTTTTGTTTTAAATTTTTTGCTTGATCTTTCTTCAACAGCGCTTATGCTATAATACTTGCTAAAGAACTCACGACCATCTGCGCTTGTTATCCCTCGAGTCTTTGGTCGTTTCGTTTCGACCAAAGAATGGCTACCATGATCAGCGCTGCGCTTGAAAGACATGACTGATTTGTGTCTGTCTGAATCTCCAGCTTATATAGCAGATTTTGACTTACAAATTTCTAAAAACTTAAAATATTTATCTTTACGATTATTTACCAAAGTCTTATTTTTAGCTATTTTCAATAATAAATTTTCGAAATTTTGCTATTTTTGGCACCTTCAAATTTATTGTGTCTTAAATTTTGCTATTTTTGGCATCTAAAAATTAATTATACCTAAAATCAGCTATTTTGACATTATTTCATCACAAAATTACATCATTCTTGTATTGGCTAGCTTGTGTAATTTTTACTAACATCTCTTATATAAATCAGCGTTTCTGTTTCACTTTATCGAAAATGGCTCAAACAGCGTATTTCTGAATCTACGATGGACGGTATTATATCAAAGATCAGTCGTCAAGATGTACAACTGCAGCAACACCAAGAACCAGTTATTCAAGATCCAATGCCTGTTGTGGAACAAGATCAATTGAAATTTGCTTTACCGGACAATTACATTATCCTTCGCTGCAGAAGAAGAAATACAGAAAAAGCGTGGAATCAAGGCAATTCGTCCAATTTTTGTCAACAACAGCTTCTCAGGAAATCTTATTGATGTTCGCTATTTCATTCCAATGATGAGCTAACCAAGATGGATTACGTTCGAAATCAGTGCGGTGAAATTTTGGTGAAACCTACGAGAGGTATTTCTCTGAATATGTATGAAACTCGTCAAGCATTGAAAGCAATAGAAAAAACTCTTGATACTCTTGAAAGAATGCAATAAATCTTTTAAAAAATAATGTATATATTGTATAGTTTGTTTCAATATTTGTAAATTGAAATTTGTCTTATAAATTGCTCAAAGAGTTGTGGTATGACCCTACATCGGCATGTGCATTTTCTGGCGTTGACAGACTTTATAGTGAGGCTAAGAAACATAGATAGAATATCAAGAAGACATTTGTTGCCTCTTGGTTAGCTCATCAAGCACTCTACATACAAACAAAAGCTGTCTCAAGAAAATTTGCTCGCCGTCATATTATAGCAACACTTGACTCGTGTTGGTCTTGTTATTTCATGGACATTAGTGTCCTAAAGCTATTCAATTCATTCTTTTCTTATATTCTTGTGTGTCTTGATCAATTTTCAAGATTTCTCTTTTGTAAACATTTAAAATCAAAACGTCCCGAAAACGTCAAAAAAGCGTTTGAAGATATTTTCAGCACCTCACATCGTCAGCCTAGTTCTATAAATGTTGACAACGGCTTAGAGTTTAAAAACAAAGTTGTAAAAGAATATTTTGCAAAACAAAATATTCATGTGTATTTTACAACTGATCCAAAAAATCAAAAGCTCGCAAAGCGAACGTGCTATTAGACCATTAAAGTCTACCATATACAAATTTTGTATGTCGCGAAAGAATTGGAGCTTTATTCAATCCCTCGATAAAATTGTAAAGGGTTTAAATTCTCGAAAAATGAAGGTTTTAGGAGGAATTTCTCCTAGTGAAGTAAATCCTTCTAATCGGCCGATATTTACGAACGAATGTATACCAAAGTAAAGTCATCAAAACTCCGAAATTTAAATGATGATCACGTTAGGATTAAGATGAAAAAGATGCAGTTTGCAAGAGGTCACGACCTGACGTTTTCAAAGGAAATTTATCAAATTAACCAAATTTTGCATACTCATCCTGCCACGTAT
>JASANE010008202.1:0-11419 GCA_030248225.1 Trileptium ribeirensis | reverse complement strand
AGGGACACGGGAAGGGATGGGACAAGAGTTCCCAGGGGGAATTTCAGTGGCACGGGGTCAAATTCGTTCCCAGGACGTAAAACGGGTTCAAATGATACCAAACACGAGGGGGGTGGACGAAGTATTGGGACCAGACCCACTCGGGTCGATTCATGTGTTGTAATATAGGGGACTTTGGCGGGTTCTCCCGCGTTAACGGGTGGGCGGAGCGACGCCCGCCGGGTGTCGTTGGACTCACCGTCCAACGGCGATTCGAACGAGGGGTGATTTCGCTACTGGGGCGGCAGGAGTAAAAACGGTACTAAGGTCGTGGCAATTAGAGAGAGTGTGACGGCTACGGTGGGGCGCGTTTTTTGGTCGTCCGGGTTAACGGGGCGGCGGATCGAGACCCGCCGGGTATTTTTGGAAACGTCTCATCGAGACAAATCCAATGAGGGGCGATTCGCCCATTTTTGGAGTTAGAACTAAAATTCCGGGCATTTTTGGTGCCCCTCATTAATTGTTATTTCAGACTGGGGAACCTTGACAGGTTGTGGCGGGTCAACGGGGAATGGGGCGGAAGCCCGCTGTGTATCGTTGGACTCGCCGACGTCAGGCGAGTAAAATAAGGGGTCGCATGTGCGACTTTAGGTTCAAGGATCGAGTACGGGAACAGTGCAAACCATCTAGATCTGATGTCAAACCGGGTAATGTACTTAGGAATAAATCGCAAGACACAGGCGCGTTCCGAATCAGTTAGGCACCTACATATATACATATATATACTCATATATCCATATTCTATGTGAGGGTACCCATCTACCAACAACTAAACTTAGCGTAAGTAAGGTCGTCGGTTCAATTTCGACGTGTTCCGCTCCCCTGTATTAAGGTTAGAACCGCGTGCGATTTGAGTCATTTCGGCCTCCTTGGAAAGCTCGTGAGACACCCTATTGAAGCATCCTGACCGGCTGTAGGACATCTAACCCGGTAGACGGCTACGGGCCGACAAACGGACCCGGCGGCCGTCGTTCCCGGATCGCCGAGAATTACCGTGCTTCCAACTTAAGCTCTTAGCTGTTCGTTGTTTTCGCGACCACGGCAACGTGTATTATTTAGCTCGTGTAAAGTTGATATTTTTGGTTCTAACGTCTACTGGGCCGGTGGTTTAGCTTGAATTGTGATGGCCTCCTAGTCCCGGACGGTCATAATTTTGAAATTTAGTGCGGGGATGCGACGAGTCGAGTTCCAACTATAGCTGGCGACCATTATTTTCTCCAAACTCCTGTCAGACTGGGCATTGAACTTATTCCCTACCAGTCCCTAAGATTGTACTCACCAGTCTGCACAAAATAGACTTCACGTGGTCAAAACAAAGCATGTAACGGCAAAGCATTATACATTCATACACAACAGATATGGTTAACAAATCAATAAGCGACACAATGGTGTTAACATGACCATGACACCCTGTAGGGTACTTCATGGGGTTTTTTTGTAACGCGAATCTCTGCAGGCTTTCTGGAGGCATCCTAAGGTACTTAAAACCGGTGTATCTTAGTTACCATCAAATAGGGATGAAAATGCGTGACTTACGTGCCAGAACCCTGCAAAAATACGTAACGGGCCGGAACGGGCCTGTTACAGATACGATAAAGTTATAGCGCTCAACCATCATGAACGGAGCTTGATTCCAGCTGTGGTCTGATTTGGTATTTTTGTTATTTTATGATGATGTTTGCATAAATTTTTTAAAGAAATATTGTTTTTTCGACGCGTAGCGCAAAGAGGTCTAACCAGATACTGCACGGTTACGCATTTTCTCGATTTATTCACTTTTGTTCTAAAAATATTTCTCGTAAAAATTATTGTATATTAAAAACGGTGTGTTTCCCGCCACTCCATAGTAGTCGATAGAAGGTAGATAGCTACGTTCTTAGAGTCGGACCGCCAAGCTACATGTACCGACGCCCCTGACGCCTCTCCGATGGCGTACGAAAAGTTTTATCGAAAAGTGGCAAAAACCGCTGTAAAATTGATAAAAAATAGTAGGTATTAGTAAAAATTTATCGAAAATTGTCAAAAATTGAGGGAAAATTTGAGTTGCTAAATATTTTACCACCACCTTTCAAGCCCACGGATCTTCGACACCTATGTCATATACGTTGTGTACGTTCTTTGGTTATATTAAAAAACAGACCATTTTCCGACTCATTATGCCTAAAATTCTGGTCTGAATCAATCTGAAACGCACGAAACGATGTATGGTTCAAAAAGAAATTCAGAATTAACATTCGAAACTCAGTCTTTCAAAACTTATATTTCATTATATTATGAGGGTTCAACTTGCATAGCTATTGAAGATTAAGGTAAATACGTTAGAATTGGTATATGAAAACAGAACAGCCTCAATTTCATTCACATCTTTATTAATTATTCTGCAGCTTACCGAAATTAAAAAAATTTCGTTGAGTCGGAACAGGGTCTTTCACTTGAAAAAAGCTTTCTGTAGACTCTATAAAATGTCTTTTAAGTATACATGCCAAATAGGGGTACCGGTGGCTTAATTTCCCAAAGGCCCTTGTCTACCCGCTGAGCTTACCTCCTATCCCACTGGTGTTTAGCATCCACCCATCCCCTAACCCGTGGTCTCTCCGTTTGGCTAAGGCACGCAAAAAATTTTGTCAAAAAATGGATAAAATTAGAATGAAAATTGGTGAAATGAGGATAAGTTCGGCAAAAATGGGTCCTCGGCGACGGAGGTCGTCAACTTTTTTCAGCACCCATGGGGACCTCCCCGGAGGATCTATACCCCAGCTACCCCAGACACATGTGTGTTTTAAGCCTTAGCCTAAATGAGCTGACAAAACTTGAACAATATTCATTGCAAAAAATGCAAACTGCGCTATAATTATTTGTTATATAATCAATGTTTATATCGCAAAGAATTAACACAGTTTAGTAAAGGTCATTAGCGTGTTTTGTAAAAATAGGGGCTAAATTTTCTGAAAAATGGAATTCCGGATAATAGAAGATATAAATTTTACAAAACCGGAACAGTCACGGCCAAAAGACGCCCAATATATTTGAGTCAGATAACTTGAAACAATATACAAGTTGCAGTACTTTTATACTGCAATACAAGTTGCAGTACTTTTATACTGCAATACAAGTTGCAGTACTTTTATACTGCAATACAAGTTGCAGTACTTTTATACTGCAATACAAGTTGCAGTACTTTTATACTGCAATACAAGTTGCAGTACTTTTATACTGCAATACAAGTTGCAGTACTTTTATACTGCAATACAAGTTGCAGTACTTTTATACTGCAATACAAGTTGCAGTACTTTTATACTGCAATACAAGTTGCAGTACTTTTATACTGCAATACAAGTTGCAGTATAAAAATTAATATCCTTGAAATTGTACCAATTTGTAATGTTATACAGTATTTTAGTTATAATTGTATATAGATTTAAATAAGATAGTCATAAGTCATTTTAGGACTGGACGGCCATAGAACCATGCTGACGTTAATCCTCAAATATCTATGCGCCAGCCAAAACAAATATATATATAAAATATAAATTTAAATTAAATGTATAAATAAAAAAATAAATATATAAATATAAATAAAATTAAATATAAATAAAATATATATTATATGTAATAGAAAATTGAAATAGAAATATACATGTTTGAGCGTAAGATTGAGCAGGTCTGTGATCGTAATGTAGAATTACAGCATGTCCTCAACAGTCGATGTGGTATCATTTTGTTTGAACGCTATAACGGGGACAACATTGAGATACGGGTAGCTACCCAGAAACCGGCAGCAGCCAAATGTCATCATACACCTGATAAGTTATTTTTGGCCACAGACTAACTAGCTCCGGCTCTTCATGGGTCGGGAGCATACATCCTAAAAGCGGTGGTAGGGGATTACCCCCTGAAGTCCGTACCCAATTCATCCGCCCCGGGAGCCAGGCAACCCCTCGTCCCCTGGAGGAACCTCGGGCGCCGAGATCGTAGGTGGTGTCGGCTGTGCCGAATGCGCCGAGCACCCTGCCCCACCCAAAATTCCCTCTACCAGGAGGACCCATGGGACCTTGGGCGTGTTCTCCGGAGGCTACAATCAATGCCATTCAACGGTCTTAGCATAGCATTTAGTTGTTGTGAATGAATTTATTAGACTTAATAATAGTTCTTTGCCAAGAGTATCTACGATACAGCGAGTTGTACAATAGTTCAAAAGTGTCCATGAAGGGGAGCGGGGTGGGAATGCTAACCTTCTTAAGGGTCGGTTAGTTACATTTACTCTGTTTTAACCCATCTCTTCGGTCTCGTGCACCTAATGTATGAGGAAAATTTTTGCAAATACTAGCAGAACTACAAAAATTTTGCGAGCATATTGAGGAATATAACGAAAATAACGAAGAAACATTGAGAAAAATTGTGTGGAAATTTTGATTACCACTTTTATCAACCACCCAGTGCACCACCCAGGCCTAAACAATCCACCCTCCAATGCCCTTCTAAGCAGACGGACCTTGGACAGCTATGACATGCTTCACGCCATGCACCACCCAGGCCAAAACAATCCACCCTCCGCCGCCCTTCCAAGCACACGGACCTTGGACACCTATGACATCTTCACGCCATGCACCACCCAGGCCTAAACAATCCACCCTCCACTGCCCTTCCAAGCAGACGGACCTTGGACACCTATGACATGCTTCACGCCATGCACCACCCAGGCCAAAACAATCCACCCTCCACCGCCCTTCCAAGCAGACGGACCTTGGACACCTATGACAGCTTCACGCCATGCACCACCCAGGCCTAAACAATCCACCCTCCAATGCCCTTCTAAGCAGACGGACCTTGGACACCTATGACATGCTTCACGCCATGCACCATCCAGGCCAAAACAATCCACCCTCCACCGCCCTTCCAAGCAGACGGACCTTGGACACCTATGACAGCTTCACGCCATGCACCACCCAGGCCTAAACAATCCACCCTCCAATGCCCTTCTAAGCAGACGGACCTTGGACACCTATGACATGCTTCACGCCATGCACCACCCAGGCCAAAACAATCCATCCTCCGCCGCCCTTCCAAGCACACGGACCTTGGACACCTATGACATCTTCACGCCATGCACCACCCAGGCCTAAACAATCCACCCTCCACTGTCCTTCCAAGCAGACGGACCTTGGACACCTATGACATGCTTCACGATAAAATACGGCCGATTCAATTAAATTACATTAAACAATAAATATCTTTGGAATTTGTGTTTCATCGTGGTTGTTGCTGTACAAAGAATACGTTTGTTGAATTACGTTTGTAGTGAAACAGAATAAAGTTCAGCTATTAATAAAGAATACTCGTTCGTTGGGCACTCATGTAATGAGAGCTTCACTGTTTCTCTTATCATCAGCCACCTATCAAACAGCGTTATAAACGTATCGATATAGATCGGATGTAAGATGGCAAAATATTCTCCTCTAATCCATAAAAATAACAAAAAATTGGTATCAGTCGTAAAGAAGTGGTCAACAGTTTTTGTACAAGTCTAGCCCTGTCGCTTTCTTGTGACATTTAGGAGAAAATAGCATTAAATAATATAGAGTACTGATAAGCTAAATTGGGCCAAAACCAGGAATTTATAAATTATAACGGAGAAAAATTTTGCCAAACCTATTTAGAGAACATACAAAAACTTTTCTCGTGTTGTGAGTGTTTACACATTATAAGCATAAAGACATACCTTGATAACATGTGTCAGTGCAGCAGCAATTTTAGGATAATTTGCGACAATTGGGGAAGCAGATATAATTGGGACAGTGGAATAATTACGCTAATTGGGAAAGCAGATATAATTGAGACAAAGGACAAATGCGACAATTGGGAAATAGACAATTATGAAAGAGATACAATTGGGCAATTGCGACAACTGGAAAAGAGACATAATTGGGAGACCTGGACAACTGGGATAATGTGACAATTGTGAAAGAGAGACAACTGCTATAACTGGGTAGGAGACAATTGGCACAGTTGCAGCAATTGGGAAAGCGAGACGACTGCAACGGCGGGACAATTGCTAAAATTGAGAAAGAAAGTCAATTGCGACAATTGGAAAGCCTGACAACTCGGACAGCGGGACAACTGCAACAGTTGGGAAAGCAAGCAAATTGCGACAGCGGACTATTACGATAATTAGGCAAAGAGACAATTGCGACAATTAGAAAAGCGAGACAACTGCGACAGCGGAACAATTGTGAAACAAATATAAGTGGGAAGCAAAGCAATCGGCATAAGAGACAAATGCGACAATTGGGAAACAGGAACGAACAATTGCCACAATTGGAAAAGAGAAACAATTGGACAATTAGGGTATGGAAAAAATTATGACAATCGGGAAACAGAGATAATAGTAACAAAGGAGAATTGCGACAATGGAAAAGAGAGACATCCGGGTAATTGCGACAATTGGGAAAACATATATCTGGACAACTGCGACTAATGAGAAAGTGAGACAATTGGGAAAACTGGGACAATTGAGAAAGAGAGGCACTTGGGACAGCGGTATAATTGTGATAGTCAGGAAAGAGAGGCAGCTGGAACTGTCGGAAACATTTCGGTAAGTGGGGGCGAGAGATTATTGGAACAATTGCTACAGTATGGAAAGATGGATAATTGGAACTGCAGCAGTGGGAACAGCGACATTTCAAATAGAGAGACAAATGAGACAGTTGGGAAAGTAAAACTGTTGGGACAATTGCCTCGATCTGCAAAGAGGATAACTGCAGTAATTGAGGCAAGGACACCATTTCGATAATAGGAAACATAGACAATTGATACAGCGGGACGAATGCAACAATTTAGAAATTTGCCAATTGTCACAGAATCAACCACAACAGCATTTGTACGAACTGGAAATTTTTTGCTTCTCAGTTGTCTCAAATATGTCTGTCTATAGCCACTAATGTTGAATGTGTAGTTTTGAAATACTAACTTGGTGAATACTAATCGGTTAATTGCGAATATTCGTGACAAGTACAGGTGAGAATGTTTTGTAAGTGGCTATCCTTAGCACTTCTTAAGTTCTATCACTTTTTATACTACACGGATAGGCCGCTGTGCTCTAAAATACTTAAAAATGATTCTTTTCTTAATAAATATTTGGAAAAACATTCATTTCAAATCTTTAAGCCTAGCCTAAAAAACTATGCATTAACCATCTCATGATGTAAATTCATACAAAAATTGGTAAATTAGTTTGGGTTGTCGATGATTCATTCACCTTTACCTAAGACAATGCCTAAAGTAGCGAAATGTGTAAATACCCACTACACCTTTGCTACAAAACAATATTACAGGTTTATGCATCATCTCCATAGAGCCATGGATTTGATACAAAAATTGCATATTTTCTCGAATTTAGTACAGTAAAATGTGTAACCGTAGTTGAAAATAACGCTGTTTGTAAACAACAAATATATAGCCGAAAAGAAGACTGCAATAAGCATATGGAGCCATTGAAGTGGCATTCAGTTTATAGACTACTATCAATTAATCAACTACTGTTAACAAATAATTAATCACAATTAATGCTCGGTATCGAACCCGTAACTGTGGGGTAAAAGTCACGTTTACTAACCATTGGGCCATCTCTAAGTTGTTGGTCAGATCCTTAAGGCTCGTCGAAAGCGAAGTAACTGAAAGTACCTAACAGCAACATATAATACTGTTGATATAATGTACATATACAACATATATATATAATACGAATGTACTTGTGTCTAAGAGATAAAATTGATTTTATCCTGATAGGCACAATTATTAATAGCAGGGAATAATTGATCTGAGTGTTCGCAAATCTTCCGCTATTGCCCTCAATTTCGCTTTAAGTAGCTCAATTTCATAGTGTAGGTTACGACCTATTACGTTTGTTCTTAATAGTAACATTTTACAAATCTATGCTTGTAAAATTGTAACTAAACCAAATATAATAATAAATTAGCTACCTGCAATCAAAATATATCTCTGGTTTATTTGTCGGCGAAGTGATAATTTAAAATTTAATGCTAGTTTTACTACGCTTTAACATAATTTTCAGAAACCAAATTAGAAACAAAGGTTCAATTTTATATGATAAGATATATCATTTTTTTTAGTTACTGCACCAATCCATAATTTTATTACAACGCCGACTTTAGCTCAGGAACTGATTGGAAAATATTACTTTTTGAACATTAATAGCGTTTAGACATTCTCACACAGTGTTAAGCCCGCTTCTATGTATGTCTTCTTTTCCATGAGTTAATTCAAAAACCAAAGTCGTATTTTGTTGTTTCGTTCTATAACGTGGTAACCGCAAAATTTTCGTGGTACAGGTGACCAGTTATTACAGATTTAATATCTAACTGATAGCCTTTTTAGCAATTGAATAAAAGAACAAAAATACTAGTTTAGCGTCAAAATCGCGCAGGTATTGTTACTGTAGATTGACGACGATGTGTGGTATTTGGTTTAAATTTTGACAGTGGTTGTACCTATCAGTCACATACCAAGTACAGATTAAATAGCAAGAAGAACAGAATTGTTTTGGACCACGAGATATTTACATTTCGCTGTTAAACTTTATGACTTGGAAATAGCTGCTTCTATTTCGCTCAAATTTTCATTGTGCGTACTTGTGTAACTGCTTCTGTGCATGCTTAGCAATCCAAAGCCGCTAAGTCATTCCCGATAGTCAAATATGGATACGAATTAAGCGTTTGGAAATGTTTTTCGCCCCATAATTAGACAAATACTGTAATTTATTATTGTCTGTATTTTTAAATGAAAACAACTTTGTTTCAAAAGGTATTACTATGAAGGATTGATACCTGATAATTGAGATTATTAATCATTCGCTTCTGTTTTATGTAAAAATTCTTTATGATTTGATCTTGCCAGTCAGCAAAGGAAAAGCAAAGGACCTAAATCAAGCTACGCAGAGCAGTATCTAGCTTACTGAGCTAGATTGGATACAAATTCTACGCTCATGTCTCTATAAACGGACATCAAAATGGGCTAAAATTGTCGAAATTTTCATACAAAGTTGATACTATGCCATAGCATGACTACTGCAAATGTCTTTAAAACTGTTACTATGAAAAATAGTTGGCTAATAATAGATTTCTGCTCAAGATCCATATGCTTTTTACTCAATCTTTATGTCGGTCTGGTCCAAATTTGGTTGAAAATATCTCATTATGTTAGGAAGATATGTCAAGTATAGCTTACTGATAAAAGTTGTTTATCTTTGGTAAAGATGATTGTAAAAACTCAGTTTTCAACCGAGAATAAACACATCATCTGGCAGTTTATTCGTGGTATTTTATTCATTTAACTATTGGAGCAGAAATTAAAATATTTTTCACTGAAAGAAACAGTTGTCTTCAACTATTCGAACTGTTAGAGATGAAAGTTTCTTACAGCTAATATTTTGCAAAAGCATTTTTGGTCTCCAAACTGCAAACTGTAAGAGTCTGTAGAGGTTTCTATGGCTTGTTTCTAAAATATTATCATGACATAGAGTAAGCTAAGAGATTACAGCTTCTTTACATACGAATTCCAACATTACCTGTAGTTAATATTTGAAAGTAGATTAATTTTTTTGTCACAGCCGTCAGGCTGTGACATTGATTTCACCTTCTGTCAGAGTGTGCATTACAGCTTTAATTGCACTGCACTGCACGTATCTCTTATAGTCATAAAAGCATTTTCAGACCCGACCGCTGGAGTCTGCATGCCAGGCAAAAATGGCATGCAGCAAACGTCTCGGATTTGTTGACTACAATTGAGATTAAAACGTTTAGGAATTCCGAGAATTGATGACATCGAAAATTATATTATCAACTTTACCAAGTCTGAATTCATTCTTGCTATTTCATAGACAGCATATTCGCAAACGTTGAAGTTAAATAATTTGACATGTTTCAAAAACCATATATTATGTTGAACCGTCGTAAAGTTTATATTTAAACAACTATATGTAGTCCAGGCGCATAAATTCTATTGCTAATAGCAATATATGCCGTGACATTCCTCCTTCAAGAAGAAAACTTTTTCGTTTTGAAACGAAACTTCTTGACACATAGTATGTGTTTCCGACAGGGTAGCTTGTCCATCTTTAACTTCAAAAGACCAGTTTACTGCTATTTGTTCGCATTATTCGATGAAATCTGCATAACTTTTGGTAAACGCGTAGACTAAAATATAGTCGCATTGTTTTTACAACCCTAGTTGGACATACAATATCGCTAATAATGCTATAAAATAACCTTTCTGTTTGTGGTCCATTTTTATTTATCAAACAGTGGCTTTGTTCATTCAAGTGCAATCGATTATTTCTTTATGAATATCATCTTTCAATCCAAACAATGGCTTTGTTCATTCAAGTGCCATCGATTGTTTCCTTGACTGTATCTTTTAATCCAAACAATGGATTTGTTCATTCAAGTGCCATCGATTGTTTCTTTACTGGATCCTCCAATCCAAACAATGGCTTTGTTCATTCAAGTGCCATCGATTGTTTCTTTACTGGATCCTCCAATCCAAACAATGGCTTTGTTCATTCAAGTGCCATCGATTGTTCCTCAACTGGATCCTCCAATCCAAACAATGGCTTTGTTCATTCAAGTGCCATCCATTGTTTCTTTTCTAACTGGATCTCCGATCCAAACAATGGCTTTGTTCATTCAAGTGCCATCAATTGTTCTTGATGGATTCTTTTAATCCAAACAATGGCTTTGTTCATTCAAGTGCCATCCATTGTTTCTTTACTGCATCTTTAATTCAAACAATGGATTTGTTCATTTCAAGTGCCATCGATTGTTTCTTTAAAATTTATTTTTTTTTTTTTTTTTTTTTTTTTTTTTTTTTTTTTTTTTTTTTTTTTTTTTTTTAAAAAAAAAAAAAAAAAAAAAACCAAAAAAAAAAAAAAAAAAAAAAAAATAAAAATGGATCCTCCAATCGAAACAATGGCTTTGTTCATTCAAGTGCCATCGGATTATTTCTTTACTAGATCCTCCAATCCAAACAATGGCTTTGTTCATTCAAGTGCCATCGATTGTTTCTTTACTGGATCCTCCAATCCAAACAATGGCTTTGTTCATTCAAGTGCCATCCATTGTTTCTTTACTGGATCCTCCAATCCAAATAATGGATTTGTTCATTCAAGTGCCATCGATTGTTGTTTTCTTTACTGGATCCTCCAATCCAAACAACGGCTTTGTTCATTCAAGTGCCATCCATTGTTTCTTTACTGGATCCTCCAATCCGAACAATGGATTTGTTCATTCAAGTGCCATCGATTGTTTCTTTACTGGATCCTCCAATCCAAACAATGGCTTTGTTAGCAATATGAATGGTTTAGTAC